>JAOEGS010000977.1:0-23395 GCA_025447755.1 Corythornis vintsioides | reverse complement strand
GCAGCAGCAGCAGCAGCACAGGCCATGCAGACCTGGTCTCTGGGAGCTGGCACTGGGCAGCACAGGGTGACAGCAGCTCCAAGACTGAACTGAACCCCAGCCCACTCAGCACCTACCTTGGCCTCATCTTGCCTTTTGATTTGTGTCCCTTGGGCAGGCAGCTAAACCAGCTCCTGTTGGTAAGCTGTGTGTGCATCTGGCAGAGTGTGACTGGCCTCCTTGTTTCCAGTAGCTTGCATCTCAGCAAGATCCTGACAGGCTGATGTTTCCAGCTTCTGGGGGAAGAAAGGACAGCCCTGTGGATGAGAAAATATATTGGAAGTCAAGATTTAGCCCCTGTTGCTAACTCTCTTGGGATTTTTTTTTTTTTATGGTAAGTAGCTTTATTATTCCTCCAATGTGCAGTTAAAAGTTGTTGGAAGGTAGGGAATCCCAGCCTCTCTAAAAATAGCTCCAAATACTCCCAGAGAAGGGAAATTGTTGTGGTGGCATTAAGGTGCCTCAAAACTGACAAGGAACCTTTCTAAACAGTCACTGTAGGCTTTGTATTCATAGGTCTTGGATTCATCTTGTGGATATAATTGGAACTTTTTTTTTTTTTCCTGCCCAACACTTAGAAAACTTAAGATTTCTTTTCTTGTTAGCTGTAGTAGTAGGAGCTTCTGGTCTTTAACACATGCTTTTCCACTGTTGAGGCTACAAACGATACAGTCAAAAGATGCCTCACTTGTTTGCTCTTCTGTTTCAATGTAACAAAATCTTTTGCCTTTTCTCCTGGTTTTTTCCTATCCTCGTGTAGCCTAGTCTGAAATAACAAAAATACTCATTTGACATCTGTCAAGTGCTAATTGTCTTAAAACTACCTGCTTTATAAAAAATCAGAAACATTCCCAATGAGACAACTCAAATAGGAACCCAGAAAATGAAGCTCAACTCAGTGTTCTTGACATTGTGCCCCTCTGTCCCCAAGCTCTGCTTTTGACAGGTGAATGACAGGAGAATGCTTCCCAGCCCATTTAACTCAGTTTCCAGCTGAAAGGAGGAAACTGCTGTCCTCATGGGGTGAGAGGGTCACCTCAGGCTGCTGTGATCTGACTCAGTCAGCACTTTGCATTATCTGCAGTTGTTTGAGCTGTGGGTCAGGTTCTGTCATCACCCTTTCCTCAGAAAGGCTGACGTGTAGCAAAGCCCAGCAGTTCAACTGGGAGCTCCAAACAGGGTGATCTGTTGCAGACTAGGTTAGGGGAGCAGAGGGGGTGTCAGGGGTATTCGAGTTATTCCCTTGACACTGCCTGGTGTGGGAGAGGCTCTTGGATCACCAGTGAGGCTGTAGCTGCACATCCCTTATCTCTACCACGTAGTGAGGGGTGCATCTGCTGGTTGTCCAGTGGGCTCAGCCATTAGCAGTGAAATCAGCACAGGGGAAAGCCAAGTTAATCATACTAAGCACCAGATTGCTTTTTTTTGAGACAGAAAATGGCCATTTCAGATCCTGTTCCTTGGCAGAATACAGCAACCAAGGGCTTCAGAGCTTCACTGTGCAAGCTGTGCAGTTTTGCTTGGCTTCTCGGGAAGCCACATTTGTGGTTTTTGCAACCCAGGTCCCTGCAGTGATCAGGATAGTTTTAGACCTATTTGGAGAACTTTCTGGTAAAGCTGTTTTTTTTTTTTTAAAGGAAAATTTTCCTAATGCAGCTGCTTAGATGAATGCTTAGCTCTACTGGCAAACCCTCCAGACATTACCAGATTGTAGTGACTCAAAGTAGCCTTGAAGGAGGCTGAAACATATGGGCCCCCCCCCCAAAACTCAGCTAGCTGCAGATCTGGAATGCTGTCATTCCTTGCACACCTATTACTTGATGTGACTGTTAGGAAGAGGGCAAAAAGAAGGTTTCAAGGACCTCAAGTGACTTGTAGGGCAGCCATTACAGCTTGTTGACACATGGGGATTTTCAAAGCCAAGTCCTAAGCTGCTGAATTTAAGAGTTCCTTAAAGAGGAAATAATGGTTTATGTATAAATCCTTATCCTGGTAAAATAGCCTTATTTTAAGTGAATGTAAAAATGAATTCCATCAAGTTATTTACATCTAAATGTGATCAAAACAATACTCAGAAGTGTTCTCACCTGAATAGACACTTCCTGCTCCTGCACAGCCACACACTGAGCAGAAAGGAATCCTGATCCCAGACCTTGTACTCCAGAACCTGGTGCCTGTCCCTTGTAATGAGCCTTTTTTAAGAGGCTCATTACAATTTAACCTTCTGGGACAGGGGGATTAAGCTGTTTTGCTATTAATGCTAAGCCTTTTAGTATCAGAATATCTAATTCCAACTCCTACTGCCAAAATGAACTGGAAAACTCTTCCAGCTCAGTGAGGTTGTCTCTGGACTGCCAGCAATTGGCATTTCATGAGTGGGAGCTTTTCTGCCCAAAGGTAAGGATGGATCACTGCCTCAGTTGGTTGCTCAGGGTCCTGTGATGACCAGTGGTGACAGGCTGTAGAGAAAACACTACATCTGTGTGTGTTTGGAGACAGTGTTTCTGTACTCACTTTCACTGTTCTGCTCAAAGTAGAGAAGTTGACTCTGAAATGCTTCCAGCTGAGATTCCACACCCACTAGATGGTGTAAGGCATTTCAGTTCCAGCTCCAGACTATTCACCTCCCACGTTCTCTTCCTGCCCTGGGTCCCTAGGCAATGGCCACAAAGGGGTGACAGGCTCTTTATCCTAGAGCAGAGTACCCAGGCTCTGAAGGAAAGTGCTTATCTTTTAAGAGCAGGAAAACAAGTGTTAAGTCTGTTACCTAAAGCAGGGAGTAATTTCCTCTATGCTGAAGCAGGTTGATAGTCAGTCTGCAGTTCTAGCTTAGCTTGAACTTCAGTCCTGACAAGGCATAAGGGTTTGCTTCCCACTGCCTATCAGTAGTATTAGACTCTAACTCCTTCACGGTACATTCTGTGTACTAGCCATCTTTTCCCAGCTTGAAATACACTGTGGGCTAAACCCTCAACCAAACAGAAGGCTGCACAGGTGAGCTATAGAAAAAGCTTACTTTTAAATGGTAGGGAAGATAAGTCTGTGGTCTTATGCATTCTGGAAGATAATTATTTTACAAAGAAGGCAAACATACACTTTGAGGTGAGCAAGCAAAATGCTAAGAACAAGAGTGTAGCAAAAGGAAGTGTGAGTACCTGCTGAGCCAGACAGGGAGATGAGGCAGCAAGACTCTGACCTCAGAGCACAGAGGAGGTGACAGTACCCAGCTTCTGAGACAGCCCTCAGCTTTTCAGTGGGACCCCAACACGTTGTAGGACTGAGAGGTGTTTCACAAACTATTGATAAATGGGAATTCTTAGATGGATTGTGAACTGGAAAAATGGTCTGGTCTTTTCCAGACTGGGAACAGGTTCATTAAAGCAGTTAGATTTGTAGCTTTTTTTTTTCTTGCCTTTTTCTAAACTAAGGATGTCTATGTTGAGCATATATCTGTGAATATGTCAGGGCACTGCTACTTACAACAATGTGATGAGATGGAGATTAAAATCTGGGTTTGGTTGTGCTGATGTCCCCAGTAGAAACTCGGGTCACAATTAAGGTCACAGGGGACTGTGTAAAATTACATCAGTGAAGGCACCAAATGCTGCTCAGATAAGGGTTTTAAAGGAAGTGCCTCACTGATGTGATTTTTCTTAACTGAAAATCTGCCAGATGAGTACTGGGGCAGACTCAACAGCCTCTCCTTTTCCATTACTACAGGAGCTCAGAATGATTATCCAGAGGGTTGGTTAGCAAAGGGAGTTTTTTGCTTCAGTGACTGTCACAGTGATATAATATGCACCAGCACCTGCCAGTCACCCTACTGACTGTATTCCAACTGCAGGGCAGAGGCAGTTTACTGCCTCCCACAGCTCCTGCTGTCAGGAGCAGCTGCCAGGGCAGAGAAACTACTCAAGAAAGCCGTGGAGTTTCCTAGGGGTGTTAGGCAGATTAGGGGAGAGGTGTGGAATTGAGCAAGCAGGAAGGACTGATGGATTTTAAAGGGGAGGGAGAGAGCTCTGGTAGTTGGGATTCATGGAGAGACTTTCTATGGTGGATAAACATAGTAACTCCAAAGAAGTCCCTTCTTAAATATTTTGGTAGTACCTCATGTTTCAAACCTATGGAAATGTAAAGAATGGATCCAAGATGCCTTCCTGTCAAAATGGGCTTAGTTAGGGATACCACCTGAGAGCCAAGTGAAAGGCTAAAATGGATCCTGTGGTGGTGGCTGAAGATGTAGTGTGCAGTGGCTCTGAATGATCACAGTCATGAAGGTTGTGATGAGTTTGCAGCCTCACTGGACTGTTCTTCATTCTTATCTTCATGTGTCTTTGAAGAGCCCCAGTGAGTCATGATTCACATTCTCCTTTATCCTACTAATACCTCGGGATTGGTAACAAAGGGAAGTGAAAAAGAAGCTGTCCTGCTGGTTTCAGCCAAGAAGTTTTCTTAAGTAGAAGCTTTACTTAGTCTTTTTTTTTTTTTTTTTTTTTTTTTAGTCTATCTGGACTGTCTCTGAATTTTAAGACTTTTTTTTTTCCCCCCCCTAACAAATGGATGAAGCAAGGCAGCCAGGTACCAAATTGTCTGGTCTTTCTTCTGGTAATACTCTCTCTATTTGGTATTTTGTTGCAAAATGAAAAGGAATATTCTTCTTCCCTGAAGAAGATGAAGAATGCCTCTGTCCTGTGCTGCATCTCCCTTTCCAGCTGTGCTGTTTCCCTGTCTGTATGAGTGATGTCTGTTTGTCCACTGCTGCTGAGCACAGGAGGGCTCTAAAGGCTGCATCTCTGAAACACTGAGCAGTCTCATTTCAGAGACAAAGCCACAAACTCTGCTCCCTGCAGGCTGACAAAGTGGACACCAGCAATTAGATGGTGAACACGTTATCTTCATGAAAGCTTTGGAACATGACAGTCCTATCCAAGGCTGAGGGAATCAACGACAAGTCAAGCTATGAAATGGAGAGAGCCAGTGAGGAGCTCTCATTGATTTATGGCTGTTTCATCACAGATGCAATATTCCAAACTGGAATTTCATTTTAAGCTGGTAGGGTGGTGTGGCCAACTTTTTCCACCTGCCCATCAGCTCCTCCTAAGCTTCAGAAGGCACTGTGAGTGATCAGCCTCTGAGGAGGGGGGTGGATTCCCTGAAACCATCCAGTGCAGACTGGTGATGACTAAGTTCATCCATCAAAGGCCAACCAAACAGGTCAGCTCTTCCTCTGCTCTAATCACACTGCCATGAGTGTTCTTCAGCTTTCGTGGTATTATAACAGGAAAGGGCACTTTCCTGGAAGGATAACAAGGAAGCCTGAACTCTTCTCTGTCCCTAAAGGTCACAGCTGAGGCACTGGTAGAGAAATTCAAGGTAGCTGCCTCCTTTGCCTCTGCTCCTATTCCCTGGCTAAAGAAGGGACTTTCAGTTTGCAGGGCTGCCAGATTTGACTTAATTTCATCAAGTTCTTTTCATTGAAGTACTTGATTAAAACATTTATTATTCAAACAAGAAACTTCCAGATGGCATTTAAACCTTATAGAAAATCACAAATATTTTTGAGAAAATGCATGTTGAATTTGGAGCAGACTTCACATCACATACTGAACAAAAGTCACATGACAAGGTTCCTGGGACAAAGTAAAGAATCAATTAAGTATCTTTCAGGAGGAAATATGCCCAAGAGAGGATGAGCCAGGTGACCTTTTCTTGATTCAAGAAATATCTGTTACACTCTGATAATACATTTTTCTTTTAGTGTTAGCCCTACATAACAGACTAATATTTTTCTTTTTGATATTAGATCTTCTTTCATGATGTCTTTTCTTTCATGTGGCATAATGTGCTGTGGTTTCCAGTTGTGTCATAGACTTAAACTCCTTATGCTAAGACTATGTGCAACTAAGATAATTAAACTGAACTCAAACCCCTAAAAGATCAAGAGGCTATCAGACACTCTAATGCAATTTCAGTGGCAAATATTATAGCAAGAAGTAAAATCTACCTTCCTTGATGGAAAACCAAGTATTTTTGTAGTTAAGAGCTATTGCTGAAGGGATGAGACTCCCACCAGTAGCTGCATCTCTGATGGAGAGCCTGAGGGTGCTGTATAGAAGCCTGGCTGTTCTGTAGCTGAGGAAGGAGCACCAAGAGAAGGTTTTATTGCTTCTCAGAATTGCCCCAAGATGTAGAATTATCTGACAGGGGAAGGAAATATCTCAGGAGATGTTTGTGTTGTTGACAAGGGCAGCAAATGCAGGGCTGGGCTCTATAGAGGCATGCAAAACACATGCCCCAGGGGGTTCTACACTCTCAGCTGTTCAGTGCAGGATTCCTCCAGAGGCTGGAGGCCAGGCTGGAGTGCACAGCTCTGTCCATCATTGCCTGGCAGCTCCATCTGCTGTGGAGAATTGTCCAGAGACAGGAATGCTAATGCAATCCACACTGAACTCCATTCTCTGGAGTAAATAAGGGACTCAAGCTCTCTTAGAGCAGCAACATGTGTGTTTTCTGTCCAGAGATAACCTCTGTTTTACAGTTTCTAGCATTTTCTGTCTCCTGCGAGCTCAGCTGGGCGAAAAGGGATAAGAAAGGGAGAGTAGAGAGTGAATCTGGTTTCCATTGCCCCGTGATGTCTTGTCTTAAACCCCTGTACCTATCACAGTGCCATTGAAGTGCCCAGACTCCAGCTCCTCTTCCTCTCAGGACTATTCCTCTTGCCCTAATCGCTTCCAAGAGCTCCAGGCATTGCCAGCAGCTGTCTGAAGGCAGGGATATCACTGCTTGTCAAGATAAACCATGGTAACTGAAGAAAGCAGTCTCTGGGGGTTCTTAATATTCCAGAGTTCCTGAAGTACATGTGCAGTAAGGTAAAGAAAAGCCTGGACAGGCTTATACTGGAATTAACTCTTAAGTACTTACTGGGTGTTACCAAGAACCTACATGGCTGAAAAGAGCTCATTGGATCATCTGAAGTTCTCTTTTGTGCGAGCTCAAAACTACACTGTTTAGGAAGTGATGAACACTGCTCACACAGACTCAGGTGACCACCCAGGAGTTAATATGATTAACACCATTTACTGCTTTTATAACTCTAAGAAAGCTCTCAGCTTCATCAAACCAGCAGCTTCTGTTGCTCTCATCCTGAAATGGGTGCACCTACTGGAGCTGGCTGCATGGTGCTTTAACAAAACACATTTCCTGACACTTTTCTACCTGAAAAAATATCTAGATAGAATCATAGAATTGATTATAGAAGTGATTAAAGAATATTATAAACATGTCTATTCACATCAAAAACATTTTTGTGTTTGTTGTTCCCTGCTTAGACTTTGCTGCTAAATCACAGCTTCTGAGAAGGGAGCTGACCCCAGTGCTCAGCACTTCTGTTGAACTGTTGTGCTTCCATTCCTCCATGGGGACATCATGACTGCTGTTGGTGGCCTGTGAACGTGCATGTGGCCAAAATGACCCTCAAATCACTGAAGGTGAGTCGGGAAGCTCTGTGAGCTCTGATATCCCAGTATTGCTCTGCTCAGGTTTGCTCACAAGCACATGGGGAGACTGTCCTGCTCCACTCCAGACAGCAATGACCAGAGGTGGGAAACAGCCACCAGTGTTCCTGCAGGGAGCCAGGAGGGAAGCCAGAGCCAGGGCACCCAGCCCCTGCTGGAAGGCAGGCTGGCCTGGTGACACATGGTCTCCTGCATCTCTGGGCATCAACCATTGGCAGCATACCACTGCTGCTGGCACTGGTGGGTGATGCCAATGCAAACAGGCCCCAGGTGAAAGGGCATCTTGTTGCTGGGACAGGGCCTGAGAAATAGGGGAGACCAGAAGCTCTTTGTTTCAATGAGGGAGCTTGCTCAGGCACTGGGAAGGCTGAGCTAAGGTGGCTGCTGGGGCCTGGCCTGCAGAGCTGAGCTGAGCCTGTATCTGCACAGATACATCTGCCACCATGAGACAGCAAAGCAGCATCTGGCCTGGCAATGAGATTCCCACAGTTAACCACAGGGTTGGGTTTTTTGCAGCTTTTTCTTATTCTGCTATTAGTATATTTGTTGGCAGTGGCATCTCTGTGAAGAGCCTGCAGTCACACGAGATGTTACATAAATCAGTTACTAATTTCTTCAGGGACTGAAATGCCATGCAAGCCTCTAGAATGGCTCAGCTAAAAAAGTAAAACCTGATGGGGGTGAGGGGGAGGATAAGGACCTCCCCACAAGCCTGGAAGGGTGTGAGGTGCAGACAGCAGGCAGTGATGGAGGCTAATCTGACCCTTGTCCAGGGCTTGTGAGCAGAGGAGAAATTAACCCATCCAGCATAGTTTAAACACAGCTGTGAGCCTACAGGGCACTGGGCAGCTAGGTCAAAGCCAAGCTGCTCCCTGGACCAAGGCTCCACTCTTCCCTTACACCCAGTGAAGCCCCCTTTGGCTCTCACTGCAATGGCCACATGAACTCCTTCGTCCTTCAGATCTGAGCAAGACAGATGGGGCTGTGACCTTCCGGGGCAGAGGCAATGCCACCTCCTGCCCCTGGGAAAGAACAACCCTGTGCACTAGCACAAGGCTGCTCAAAACAGCCTTCTGCACTCCTCTGCTGGCTCTGAAATAACTTCTTTATCAGTTTCTGGGCTGATGCTTCTCAGCAGATCACATATTGCTGTGCCCCAGGGCAGGGCGGGCACTCCGGGCTGGCTGGGCCAGGGACACAGGGCCTCAGCAGAACAACCCAGAACAACCTTTTCCACCATCCTTCCCCTGGAGAGTGTGAGGGATCAGGAGCACAGAAATGGTGTGGGGAGCTGGTATTTCTGCCAGGGGCTGGAGGGGCACTGGGGAGGATGGCAGAACCCAGCTGGCTCAGGGAACAGGGTGGGGAAGGAAGTGGTTTTTGTCAGCAGCAGGAGGGGAAACCCAGCCAGGCAGCTGCTCCATCACTGCCCCAGCCTCGCAGGAGGCCACGTCACTTTGCTGAAAAGGGAGCTCCTGTGCTGGGAAAGGTACAAACAGACTTGGGTTCACCCAATCACTGGCCACCAGCTGGATGAGGGATAATGGGTGCAAACATGGTGGGCCCCCAGGGACAGGCTGCCAATGCTCCCAGGCACCTCGTCCCCTCTCATCCCCAGCAGTGCAGTACAGGGGCATGCAGCTGGCAGCCCTCAGAAAGCAACAGCAGCCAACCAGCAGCTCTGCCACCAAACTCCCCTCAGCTGCCATGGCAGTGGCAACACCAGCCTCTGCTCTGCCTTGCACCCCCCCAGCTGTAGGCCAGGGGCACAGCTGTGTGCCACGAGCAGCCTGCAGAGAGAGGTGCCTGGCAGATGACCCACTGGGCTGGAGGGAGCAGGCTGAGGCTGTTTAATTCAGTTATTTCCACACAACTGGGAGTGGTCTTGGACATCCCTCCAGGGCACTGTGTGGTTTAGAGGAGAGTCTGTCCTTGGGTGCCCTCATTTTGCACATTTTAACACAGAAAAAAAAGAACACACGCTCCCTGTGCCACAATAAAGGGGATGGCAGGTCCCCAAGAGACCTCAGACCCTTGAGCAGATCAGAGGGGCAGTGCTGCCAGGAAAATAAAGCCAGTGAAAAGGTGCAGCAGCATCCTCCCTTGTTCCATGAGGGTCACAGGACACAACCATTCCCTGTTCTCCTCTTTTTAAGACCTTTCAAGGGTGCAATGCTGCAGAACAAAACCAGAGAAGAGGTAAAGGCTGTGTCCTGAGGTTTTCTTCTGTCATCTATTCCTTGCTCACAGAATGAGGATGGCAATTAAATGTCTAAAAAGTGAAGCATGAAGGAGAGCTCAAGGAAGAAACAATCATCTTTTTCACATAAAATAAGCTGTTCTGGATTGATGTGGCCACCTACATGATACAAGGCATCACAGGACAAAAAGCTGGGAGAGAAAACTTTCTTATCCTCCCTTGTAAGTCACACAACCCCAGATGTGACTTCAACCCCACGTTGTTTTGGGGTGACAAGCTGCCCAGGTCTGCAGGAAGGATTTTTCAGCTTCCAGGAGAAGGGAGCTCTCAGGATGTAGGCTTGGAACTGGCCTTGGATTCAACCTGTCAAATAAACATGGGCTGGATTCATACTAAATTAGCAGTTGTACAGGTGAAATAGGAGCAGACTCCAGATCCACACAACTTGAATTCCAGCAGAAGATGGGCCCTTGTTCACAAGTTTAGTCCTGACACAGAGTGGAGGCTAGCAGCAGAATTTGGACATGAATCAGATGTTTCCAGAAACATATATGAGTTTTGAGATCCTGGCTGCTGGTTTCAAGCCCACCTGTAATTTAGAATTCTGCCTTTCAAAAGAGAAGGGTGGTTTTGGGTAGTGTGCTGGACAGGAACAGCTTCAGGCTCAGCCACAGACCTTGCATTAATGTGAGAGTGTTTCCAAGTGTCTTAATTTTTCAGAAGGGCTGCCCCTTCATCCTCATCTTCAGTGGATGGTCCTCTTTTTTTTCTATCCATTGGCTTACTGTTTGCATCCCCATTCCTAAGATTCTGAATCCAGTTAGGACATAGCAAGCTGAAAGAGCATATTGCTGTGGCAAAGCCCATGAAACTGCAGGGACTGTTCATGAGCTATAAAGCTCTTGTACCAACCTTCTTTAAATGGTGTCACAGGCTATTATTTCCACCCAGCTCTCCAGGCAAGCTTCTGCAGATAGGATCTCATTCCCTCCACAATCATTACTGGATTTCAGAGGAATATTTCAATACTTGTTGCTGCCAGAGAACTCAGGACTAGACAGACCTGCCTGGTGGGCTCTGTCATACAGTGCACTGAGGCTCCAGCCTCAGTCCAGCTAGATGATGATGTGCCCCATGAAAAGCATGTGAAGATTCCTGCAGAAGTCAGTCTAAGCAACCAGCATCCTCCAGATCAGGCAGCGCATGAAGGAGGAGCCATCAAGTGGCAAATACTGCTATTGCTGGGGATGATTCTTCGGAGTGATGAAGTGATGAGTCATGGTCAGTGCCCAGTCTGTACACTTCTGGTCTCTGCTTTTCACTGCTAACATTCTGAGTTGCTCTGTTAGGTGCCTCATCCTTCTTATTTAGAGGAATTAATGAGGCATTTCAAGAAAAAAAAATAAAATAAAATAAAACCAATGACAAAGTAAGAGATACTGGTGGTTAAAAAAATACAGCTTGCCTAGCAAAACAGTGATCCTTTTATCCCATCAGCATGGCATGGACAGTAGAAATTATAAACAGCAACAGTGGTAACACCTGGGAGTTGCATCTTGGGACCACTGCCCAGACTGGCTGTGGAGTTTCCTCTTCTGGTGACCTTCAAAACCCACCTCGATCTGTTCCCATGCAACCTGTTCTGGGTGATCCTGCTTTAGCAGGGTGGTTGGACTCACAACCTCCAGAAGTCCCTTCCAAACCCTACCATTCTGTGATTCACAGGGCCCTGTGATAAGAAAAAAAAGGTGGGAAGGGGCTAGGCAGGAAAATCAAGGTACTGAGGTGGGCACCAAATATGGTAATTGAGAATGAGGTACAGCATGGAGGTAAAGCCCTTTCCAAGATGATAAAATGCAAAGAGAAAGCCTCTCATCAGGGTGCTCCAGCCCCAAATAGACACCATTTGGTTACACTAGCAGCAGGCTTCATCTATCACAAAGAAGAGAAGGTGGGCAAACACAGAATTAAACAGAATATCAGGAAGGCCAAATCTAATGAAAAGCAGAGCTACCTGCAGAGCAGTCTGTGTTGGGACCTTTGTGCCTTACTGGGGTCAGTCCTTCTGGAGCAGAACACAGGGTGGCTTTCATCCTCAAAAAGGACAGGATTACTCAACAGGTAAGTATGAGGAGCCCTGGGAAGCCAGCCTTGTTTTTCAGCTCCGCATTACCATAGCCCAAGGATAGCTTCAGATACTTCTTCTAAGGAGCTGTTCTCCTTAGTTTCTGTGGCCATTTTTTGTGGTGGTTTCCACCTAGACTTGGGGAGCTTTTGGATTATGATCTGGCAGCACTGTGCCCCCAGGGAGAAGTTTTTGTCTGAGCTGCCCAGATAGGTTTGCAAAGGTGAGCAGGAGGATTGCTTTCAGGTAACAGAGCTAAATACAGATAGAAGTTGGTATTGAAGCGCAGTAGACTGTCTGAGGGGGCATGGTGCAGGAGGCAGAGGGTGTCTTTATCCTCTTTGTCACCCCAGGGAGGCTGTGCTGCTGCCATGCAAAGCTGGATGGGGCACCAGGGAGCACAGGGGCTGCTGAACAATACCTGGTTGTGAGCCCCATGGGGCAGTGCTATCAGAAAAGTCATGGGGGAGTTAAAGCTCACACAGCCCTCCCTGTCCAGCTGCACCAGCATCAGTGCCCTTGGGTTTTGTACTCTTCTAACATGAAATGGAAAATTATTTTGGATCACTGCTCACAGCTCACTGTAGATCTCTTGGGAGTCTGCCACGGCACTGTACTGATACCTGCTTATTTATGCCCATGCAGTATGCACCACAGGCAAATAGCATGAAAATACCAGCAGAGCTGAAAGGTGCAGCTGGATGGAATAGACTTGTTCTTACTGAGAAAAATATCTGTCACAAAAACAAACAAAACAAACTAAGAACTGGTAGAAACTATACCCATGTGTAAGTCAGATCCTTATGACGATCAAAGCCCTGCTGTTTGCCTTTGCATTTCTGCCTACCCAACTCAAAGTGTGTGTTCCCTAAGATTGTCACACTTGAGTTCTCTGAAGAAGCTGAGCATCCCCACTCAGCTCCGGGGCAGCTGAGAAGTGGAAGACCTTCACACACAGCCCAGGCTAAGAGCAAGGGAAGATGGGATCAGCAGATTCCCACCAGGTGAAGAGCTGTACCAGGGCAGACATCTCTGTGCCAGCTGGACATCCCCTCAGGTGCTGCATGTCCAGCTCTGTGTCATGCTTGGCAGAGGTGCCACAGGGTGCATCTGTGTGTCCCAGCCTCTGCACCCTGCATAAATTCACCACACTTCTTAGCTCTGTATTCATTTTTAGCCTGCATTTCACTAAGGCAAGGCTCCTATAATCCTGAGGCCTATCTGCTTCTCTTTTCCCAGTATCCCCAGGTAACCTTGATTGAATTTAGCCTTGATGCCTCAGATATACTGGAGTTCCTACAACTACACTGACAATCTGTGGCTGGGCAGAGATGCCCATACCAGTCACCCTGTCCAAGGAAAGGGAGACCCAAGTTCACCTGAGAGTCTCTCCCTGTCCAGTTGAGGAGGGGGAGTGATACCACTTTTTTGAGTAAAACGGTAGCAGAACAACTGCTGCTGAACATTCTTACAGAACCCTGCTGCAAAGGACACGGTCTTGCAGGAGAGCATGAAGCCAATTAACATTTTATCAGCACTGCAACAGTCTCCCTTTGTCCCTGGGCCATGCACCCTGCTGCTTATCTCATGTCAGCTCTGACTCTGGGACCAAGTCACTAAACATCCCAGATTAATTCATTGCAAACAATAGCGCCCATCCCTACAATCAACCAGTCCTTGAGAGGCAAGTGGTTAGAACTGCACGGGCTGAAGAAGGGGAGAAATCTGTGAGGACAAGGGAAGAAGGGAGCAGGACAGGGAACAGTCCATCTCCTCTATGGCAACGAGTCGCACGGTATGTGCAGCCACTGGTGAGCTACAAACGGTCAGTCAGCCTTCTAAAACACTGGGTTTGGCCCTGCTGGGTCCTGACTGGAAACCAAAATGCACTGAAAACCTCAGACAGCACAAAGTGGACCTGAAATGAAGAGTTATTCTCAAATACAACAAAGGCAATATCCTACTTCCCACCCCTGACAGGTAAGAGCATTATTATGTTATTAACTGTTGCTCTGATCAGAAAAACTCTGCTGACCCACCCCAGCTTGGCAGCACCAGGCTGCAGGAGGCACTGCATGGCTATGCACAGAGCCCAGCCCTGCCACCCTCTCAGCCTCTCCTCACCCTGCACACTGGCAGCAAACAGCCAAAGGACTCTATGTAGAGAAACTGTCCAAAGCATCCTTTGCAACTCCTGCTGGTTCTCATGGCAAATGAATTAATTGCAGCCAGTGAAGGTCCATGTTTTCTCTTGGGCAACACACTCTCCTGCTACAACCATCAGCCTTTTGCAAAGGGAACACACAGACAAAATGCCTACAAGACAAAAGGGCTGGCACCCCAGCACGCACGCGCTGTGCATGTGGCAGAGCAGCAGCAGCTTGTTCTGGAACAGGGAGACAGCTGATTGAGACTGGCACAAAAATCTCCATCACGTAAATGAGCTAATTCAGCAGTGCCCATCAAAACCTGGTCACCCAGAGCTCACCCCAGGCTGATCCACTCACTGAGCCAGCACCAACAGTGCATACCCTGCAAAAGACACGTGGCTTTGGTAGGAGCAAAGGACTTCCCACCCCAAAAAAAAGAAATAATAAAAAAAACCCCTGCTCTTTCAGTCTGCCCTTTCACTGGGCATAGAATCAGAAAGAACTGCAAAAATGGGAACTTGGGTCAAGCATTAGGACAAAACTATTTCCAAGGCCCCAGAACAGACTGCCTCTGAGATTACTGTATTGCCATCTTTGGAGGATTTCTATGGAAAAGCTTTGGAAGTTTCATCCAGCACAATACAGTGTCCTCACCTGGGCAGGGAATGGACTAGGACACTTCCTGTTTCCTTTCTGTCTCTTTTTTTATCAATAAAAAGTTGGGCATCTTTATTAGCCCACACTCTGTCATAATCGAGGTGTTTGCATAGAAATGCAGCAGTTGTTTCCCCCAAACACACAACACTTCAATAGGCACCTTGTGGCACTTGAAGGACACTCGGGAACAGCAGCATGATTTACATGTTTTTGCTTCAAGTACTTTGGCTCTTCAGGAAGAAATACTGCAGGTACTGAGGAAGGGAGCAAGCCCCAGAGTTTGGCAGCTCTGACTGCAGCTAGTAAAGGGCAAAGGGAAAGAGAAACACTCCTCTGTTTTTCACAATGCCACCACATTGGTGGTTTCTAAACAAGGCTGAGTCCGGCAGGGAAGGTTGAAGAGGAGGTGCCTGGATCAGGGGCAGGGATGGAGCAGCACACAGCTCACTCCCAGGGCAGCAAGGGGTGAGACAAGAACCAGCAAGAGGCTGGGTGCAGCTGGTGACACCCTGCTCCTGCACTGTGCTGTCCCTTTCCTCCAGACAGAGCCTTCCATGACAGCTCTGTGTCCAGACCCTGCTCCCAGCTTCTGCCCAGCCATCTGTCCAGCCCTGGCAGCATCTCCCAAGGGTGAATACTTGACCAGTTCTTAGAGTGAGGAGGGGAGGGCATTCTGGAGGAGATATGAGGGGGAAAATGCCACAGTGCTTCTGACTGAACTCAGCTCCATACCTTCCCATTCCCCCAGCTGCACTTGGCATTGGAGAAAACAGTCCCACTGCACACAACTGTTGCTTGCTTTGCTTCTGTCACGTTATAACTAACTAATAACCTCTTCCATGTCACGACAGCCCAAGAGTGACATTTCTTTCCAGGTTCATTGCCAGAATTACTTCTCCTTCACAAACTCAGTGTGAGAACTGGACGTACAGTTCTTGGTAGAGTGAAAAACACTGGTCAAGTAGCCCCAAAAATAAGAAAGCAAATCCGCTTTTGCCTACATTCAACAAGAGTCAAAAGAGCTCTGAGGTCTTGCTGTAGGGCTTTTTCCTCCTTTTTTATTAAACAAATGACTCAGAATTTGCAATTGGCCCTGCTCAGAAGACTACCTAGAACTGAAAAGCCTATCTGGACTAAGTAGGCTACTAAAAGCAAACAGTGTTATCAGCCAGGCACTCCGTTGAAAGAAGCTGGCACTCCCCTTCAAAAAGTACGTGTTCTTCTTTATCTCCTCACACAGAGTATCAAGGTTTTAGCTTTTACAATGCACTTTCAGCACAGGGCACTGCCCTGCAGCCAAACAGAAAACGCTGGGATGTGGAAAAGATCAGGCAGTTTCTGAGCTCAGAAAGGCAGCGTTTGCATTCTGAACAATAGAAGGTACCTTTTAAAATCAACTGTTAGCTGTGTCATTAAATAAATAACTCTTCGATGTTAGCACTTTTCAGATGCAATTTCAAAATCCTTCCCCACAAAGGTGGATTTGTCTCCTTTCCAACAGTTTACGGCAATCCATCGTGTATCAAAAAGTTGTAATTCCTAGGTGAAATAAAACTTAGTGAGCTCTGAATACATCTCAGTAAATTCCCTATTTCCATGATAGCCTAGAAAAGAAATGAATTGCATTCACAAATCATAGAACATTGGCACAAAAGCGTTGTATCTACTTAGAGCTTTAAGTCACAAAAGATCTCTAACTTTAATAGAACTTGTGTTTAGAAAACAGATCTCCATAGTCTGAAATACCCATTAATTGCTGTGAGTGGAACCCACTGTGTAAACATTCCTCTTTTTCCTATTTCACATCTCTCCCAACACGCAGCTGAAGGGAGCAGCGTGCCCAGCAGGGAATGTCTTAGCCGGGTTGTGAAAAAACTCAAAGATTTCAAATTCTTCCTGCTCACTCAACTCCCGCTTGCCTCAGGTCCCCTGAAACTGACAAGGGAAACACTGGGTCGGTCTTCCAGCTGAATCTCCAGCCTGGGGTTTCAAAAACAAGCAGCTTGTGCAAGAGGAGCGATCTGGGCTCGGCCGCACACCGGTTAACACCTGCACTGGTTTTGCTGGTGAGACCAGCTCGCTACAGCCACCTGTGCAGCCACCTCAACCCAAGAGCCGTAGAGCCAAAATGGATCTTGGGAGTCTCATCTGACCATGAGAACATGATGAGATTATAACATCAGGTAACTCTCAACAAGGGCTGTCCTGCCAGGATCCCTCCAGACCCCAAGCATCCGCCTGGAGCCCATCACTTCCAGATCTTAAAAGGTTTAAGATTCATTTTAGGAGGAGGAGGAGGAGATAATTGTTCAGGGCACCATCGGGAACCTCTGCCCACCTCCTGCTGTGGAAAGTTTTTCTTTCCTAGAGCACAGCTAAATTTCCCACTTCACACTTTGTGACAGCGGGGGGGTGTGTGGGGAGCAGGCAGCAAAGCTTCTTGCCTCAAGTCAAAGCAAAATGAGAGCAGCAGAGACTCAAGAAGCACGTTGTGTTTTGCCCACAGAATACCAGACATGTTTAATTCGAGAGCTACAGTGGTTCTGAAAAATAATTTCAACTTTTCTGGATAGCCATCTAAGGCTAAGGGTGTATTTTTACTGCCCTGATAGCATCTAGGGATAGAAATCTCTAAAGCCATGTGTTGCTGAGGGACAAGATCACTGAAAAGACCCTTTCTGCTAAACAAAACTTGCAACTAAAAAATTTATTTTAATTGGGCACAAGCCCAAATGCCCTCCCATAGTCTTGGCTCTTTCTTGCCATCAACCAGGAGCAGAGGACAGAAACAGAAGGACCCAAGTCCTAGGAAATGGCAAGAACATGCCCAGGCAAAAATAACTGTGTAAGAATGTGCCCAGGTGGCAGTGACAGAGACACAAGAGGGGGTGAAGGGCAGTCTGGGGAAGGGCATGTGCTGAAGAACAGCTGAGCAAGGAATGGACAGAGTACAGTACAGCACACAGCCTAGGGAGGGCATTATAAACCAGTATTGAAAGATTTTATTACCCTATAAAAAATGAGTTTTAATATGTTAATCTGACTGTAAGGTACTGCTGGATCTGGGCATCACCCCCTCATGCAGCAGAGGCACCGGCTGCCACGGCTGGGCCAGCAGCAGAGGACATCTCATCTGTCATCTGCTTCAAGTGCAAAGCCAGAATCTCGGGTGAGACACCAGCACAGGGTGGGGGTTGGACACGGGCATCATGCTGTGACAGGAAAAGGATGTGGTGCCAGTTCTGCCCTGGGTTTGGTCACCTCCAGCAAGCAGCAGTAAAACTGCAGTAGCTGCTGAATGCAAGTGGAGTCCTTCACATGGCACAGCAGAATTCCAGTACTCCTCCTCCCAAAACAGCAAACGCTGGCAAGAGAAAAATAAACCAAGGTACAAAGTACAAAACAAGAAAAAAACCCTTCAAGATACAAAGATGGGGACCATGCATTTTCTGTTGAAAATACATTAAAAATTAATAAATCCATGCAGAAAAACATTGAAGAGCCACTATCTCCCAGACTTCTGCAAATCTAACTCCTCGTCTCACATTTGGACTGATTGTTTAGCAGAGCACATTTGATAGGACTCTGTTCTGTGAGAATCTGAAACACACTGAATTAGCAGGTAATGAAAACGCGACAGAAAAATACTTTGTTTGAAATGCTTTTTATTTTTTTAAATAACCCCGCAGCATGTTTGTCACAGGTCTGCCAAACTCCACAGGATTGCTGCTTCTCTCTCATGAGCTCTTACAGCACCAGTCACAATAATCATTTGACAAATACATCACTGACTCTATTACCCCAGCGGACTAAAACACCAGCAGATGCCCTACACCAAAATCACAAACCTGTCAGCCAACTGTTCACTTGAACACAAATTTTAGTATTTCAACACCAAATACAGCACAAAATACCCTCTGAACCCCAGAACAACCAGAGCAGAACCTCAGCACCCCGTTTGCACCAAACCCAATCGACTGACAATCTTCCTCTCGGAGAAGCAGCTTTATTTTCCTCCAGCCTTTTACCGCTTATCGAGCAAAACCCGCACTGCTGGAAACGCCGTGAGCTGCGGGGGGCGGCAGCGAGCCGTGGGGGGCCGTCACCCCAGCCCGCCTCGCAAACACCCGTGAACACACGAGCCCAGAAAGGCCTAAGGCTGCGCGCCGGCTCAGAGCGCGCTCACTGCCTTTTAACCGCACGGCCGCGGCCCGATCCCTGCCCTCCCCCCATCGGAGGCGCGGCGCCGGGAAGCCGGCGGCCCCCGAAGGCACCGACGAGTCGCCCTAGGGAGGCCGCCCATTTCCCGTACAGCGGCCCGAAACCCTCAGCCGGAAGGGTGGTGGCAGGGCGGCCTCCCCGGCCTCGGGCGGGTCCCACGGCGCCGAGCCGCCGCCCGGGCCCCTCGCGTCACCCCCTGAGCGGGTTCCCGGGCCGCCCGGCGGCGAAAGCGGCCCTGCTGCGCGTGCGCCGCCGCCCCCTCCCCCACCGGCCGAGCCCGTCCCTTTCCGGCCAGCGCGAGACCTTCCCCGCCCGCGCCAACCCCCGCGCGAGGCAAGCCGGGGCGCGGGGCGCACGCGCACGGCCGCCCGCCCCCCCTCCCACTTCTCCGCCTCCTCCTCCCCCCCCCCACCTCGCGCCCCTCTCTCCGCTCAGTGCGCACGCGCCCCTTGTCCCGGCCCGCGCACATGTGCCCTGCCGGCGGCGCACGCGCCCCGGCCCCGAGACCTCCCCCCCGCCCCCGGTGACGTCGTCAGGCGCAGGCGCGCTCCCTCCCGGCCGTTCCTCCCCCGCCGCCGCAGCGCATGCGCTGCAGCTGTCGTCCCCCCGGCCGGGCGCCGGCGCCGCTCGTGTCTCCGCCTCTCCTGGCGGCAGCGCCTGCGCAGCGCGCGCTGTCGGTGCGTGGCGTGCGGTGCGGTGGGGGCGGGTGGGGGCGGGGCGGGTATATATAGTGCGCGGCCGGGGCGGCGGCCTCCCCCTTGTCCCCCGGCCGCCGTCGGAGCTGTGTGCGCAGTGCGTGTGCTCCGGACACCCGGACACGCCGGCCCGGCCCCGCCGCACCATTTATTACTAAAAATATAAAAAAGCCAAAAAAAATCCAAAAATCCTAAAAAACCTTAAAAAAAAATCTTCCCCTTTTCCATCTCCCGACAATCTTCTGAAACCGGCCGGTTTGATATAAAATAACCCGGTGAAGCGAAGCCCCCGGACCCGGCGCAGCCGAGAGGAAACAGAGCGAGCCCGACCCCCGCCGAGGCCAGCAGCCGCCGCCGCCACCTTCGCCAGGCCCGGCACGGAGTGAGCCAGACAACCCTCCCCACCCCTCCTCCAACCTCCTCTACCCGCCGCGTGTCCGCCTCCCGCGGCCGTTAAGTTTCGAATCCGCCTGCGGAGTGCCCCCTTCGCCGCATAGCTACCGCCGGCTCCTGCCCTCACGGACCGCCGGGCCGCCGCGGCCTCCTCGCCTCGTCAGCGCCCCCCCCTTGCCCTCCCGTGCCGGGAGACGGCGGCAGGATGAACCCCAGCGCCCCCAGCTATCCCATGGCCTCCCTCTACGTGGGGGACCTGCACCCCGACGTGACGGAGGCCATGCTCTACGAGAAGTTCAGCCCTGCCGGGCCCATCCTTTCCATCCGCGTCTGCAGGGACATGATCACCCGCCGGTCGCTTGGCTACGCCTATGTCAACTTCCAGCAGCCCGCCGACGGTGAGTGAGGGACTGGGATCTGGGCCGCGGGGGGTCGGGGGGCGAGGCGGCCCTGAAGGGAGAGCTGGGGCGGTCGCCGACGGAGGAGCCATGTTTTTCCCCCGCCCCCACCTGGGCTCGGCGCGGCCCCCCTCCCCCCCGCCTCCCCCGGCCGCCGCCTCGCATCCATTTTCCCCGCCCGGGCGCTCCCGGGGCCGGCGTTGGTGGGTCCGGGACGGGGCCAAACTTGGCGCGGGGCTAAGTTTGCGGCGTAACCGCCGCCGGCTGACACGCGGCCTGAGGCCGCCCGCGCCTCGTGGCGGGGAGCGGGAAGGGGGGGGAGGCGCTTCCGCGCCCCGCCGCCGGGAACCGAAAGCCGGCGCAGGGCCCTGGCCACGGGCGGGGAAGGGCCCGAGCGCCCCCGGCGGAACTGCCCCGTCCGGGTGGCTGCGGCTCCCGGCGGTGCGGGGAGAGCGCGGCTGTGCGGGCGGCCGTGCCACAGGCTGGCGCGGCTGGAGCAGGAATCCAAGGTGAAGGCTCGCTTGAGGAAAACACGATCAGCATTAGCACTTTGTAATAACTACGCAGGAGCTGGGTGTGTGTGTGTGTGTGATTAAGAGGCCAAAAGAAGGAAGTAGGACGTACCAGGGTGGCTTGGTAGTTTTACAGTCCAAGTTAAAACCTCGATCAAAGCATAATGCGTTCAAACGCCAGGGCAGGTCTGTGACGTGTAGGGAGGGGGTAAAATTACTGGATCCTGTTTTGCTTTGCTCTTAATGTAGCAAGCTGTGTTCTGATCCATTTCTCTTTGCAGTAAACTCTCTGATACTGTTTCCTAGGCTGTGTTTTTATTAAACCTGCTTCACAGGACACGTTGCCTTTTCTCTGAAGAAGTGTTATCAGTAAAGAAACTTTCCGTGTAGCTCTGGTCACGTTTGTGCTAAGTTTAGCAAACCAGCATTTGGAGCGTAGTCTGAACAAAAGAACTAAATGTGACTGTCTCGAAGTTTCCTGGGGTCCAATTAAAAGAAAAAATAATTCGGCTGCCTAGAACATATTTTATTTTAAGTAAACAGCTTTTTTTTTTTTCTGTTATATTGGTTTTATTTTTCAAGCCTGTGAAAGAGATTTGAGTTATAAACTCTTCAAGCAGTTGGATTAATTAGCTTTCAAAGTTGGCTCTAGTATAGAGCCTTTATCAGATCAGACTTTTCTGTACTGATAATATTTGTATACAGTAAAAGTTTCATATTCTTAATGGACAGTTCACTTATTATCAACTCACTATAGAGAGCTTGTAATTTATTCAACCATTGTTTAGGATTTAAAGGCTCGTTTTCACATACTTTACTTTCCTTTGATTAAAATCTTTGGTACACTTTACTCTCAAATACCCCCAGAAAGGTTAGCCCAGTTGAGTGCTGTGATGTGCTCATGTCAAGGCAGAAGTGATTGAAATGCTGCTTCTCCTTGGTAATGACATAATTCTGTCAGGGACAACTTTATCCTTGCCATTAGTTGAGCAACCTGTTAAGCCCTATGACTTTAAGTTGTCAAATATGGGAAGAAAAGCAACTTTCTCACCTGAGCACTGCTTGCATTCGGAGCTGGAGAAGGTGCCTCCTGTAAAGATGCTGTTATTTCAAGTGGTGTTCAGACTGAGAAGCACCCAGATTTCATTCTCCATCTAGCCCAGTGCAGCTAGAAGTTTCTCATCTCTCTCAAACTTGCATGTCATGTTTCCATGTAGCTGTTAGCACTTGTTTCAAGTATTCAGTGATACTCTCTGGTTTGTACCTCTTCAGAGTTTGGTGTTCATGGCAAATACCTAGAAAACATTTGTTGTGTAACAACAATAACTCATTCTATCCATTTACTGCAACATTGAAATAGAAGCTCTGAGGACAAATGGTTATTTTTACAATAACACTGGTTTAGTTTTGATTCCAAAGTAGCTGCCTTTCCTTGGTTTAATCTCAGTTCTTAGCTACAGCTCATGCTGTGCTTGTTAAAGAGCTAGAAACAACTAGCTGGGGTGTTTAACAATGTCTTTGAGGGTGTGTTTGACATTGCCACCTGTAAAGGAGGGATCCCAAAGCTCTCCCAAAACCTCCTTAGGCCTGATGACATGTTTGTGAGGTATGCACACATTTCAGAGTTGACTTCTCACAATTTGAGTCATCACCCACAGTAAAACCCAGGCAGTTTTGTTGAATCACTAAACTAGAAATATTCTTGAGTAATCTGAAACTGCCCTTCTGTCTTGGGGATTTTCTTCATTTGAATGGTTACGTTTCCAGGGGTGTAATGTTTTCTAGCTATTGCTAAATGTATTGAGCACTGTGTGGTTTTGAAATTGTTGAAGTGGACTGTCCAGTTGCTCACGATTCAAATGGGAACTGGTGACTCATTCAATAAAAGCTCCAGCAGAATCAGCAGAAGTACAGCATGGGTAGGTGTGTCCACTTGTGAACTGCTGAATGGAATTGCATCCTACAGACTAGCACGGGGCCTTTTATGGCTGGACTGAAATGGAAGTGAGCCAGTCTTACCAGTTGGGAATTCTAATAAGGGTTCCTTGCACCTGGTTGCAGTCGTATTCTAGTAATGCTGTGAATCTGTGTGGTGTTGGTTAAGCAGAAATCTTTGTGTTTCTTGTTCCTCTGCTCCACAGCAGGGGTGAGAGGAGCTGTTGAAGAAGCTGTCCTTGTGGGCAGAACCTGGTGCTGCTCACCCTAGGCTCAGAGTGGCAATGTTTGCAAGCTCCAGCATGGACATACCTTGGGTCAGATGCTTGGGAGCTGTGTCCAGGAACACACATTTCTGAGGAGTGTCAGGATTATTCTAGAAGCAATTAGCAGGAATTAGAAAAGCCTCTTTGCTAGTAAAGGAAGCCCTGTTACTACTTCTGGAAATAATGAACTGCTTGTTGCTGGCACTGGCAGTAATAATTCTAATCACTTCCAGGGCAATACCAAAGCCTTAAGATGTTTTTACTGTGGTCAGTTCAATATCCACAGTCTT
>JAOEGS010000975.1:1642-14434 GCA_025447755.1 Corythornis vintsioides | reverse complement strand
TTGTTGTTGTTTTCAGTTTTCCTCTCATTTACATGCTTGTTCACTTTTCTGCTTATGTTATTTATTTATTTAGGTTAACCAAATGTTTAAGAAATTAAGAACATATGTTACTCTGTTTTAATGATACATTCTTAGAATTCACTCATCTATTTTTTTACTAATGGGAGCATTAAAGGAAATCTATATAAAGCTACAGAGAACAGCTTTATGTAGAAAGAAGTGACTTCTGTGTTACTCAATATCCCTCACTTTAGAAAGAATGCAATGTGCTGTGTCCAGACCCCCAGAGCTCCACAGCTTGCCCACGGGCTCTTTCTGCCTGCACAGCATCCCAGGGTTTAACTTGCACCTTCAGTCCCTGCGTGGATTTTGCAGGGAGTGATTTTGCAGTTCCCAGGAGGCAGCTCCCAGTACAAAAAGCCAACAGGCTGTCATCCCCCACGACCAGAAATGATCCATGCAGAGTGTTGCTCGTTTGCCATCTCGTGTGCAAACTTCAGTGTTGTGATTGCGTTTGTGAAGTTGCTCTTTGGGTGTTGAAACTGGGTGACCTAGAGAGCTCAGAGCCCAAAGATTGGGAAGCATCAGCCTTTGATGTAAAAAGCCTTTAATGTAAAACAAACAATCTGGAAATGCAGGGACTGACCTGAGGGTGGTGTGTGCAGTGAAATACGTGTGGTGCTGACCGACTGAAGCCTGGCTTCCTAAAGGCAAAATGAATCTGTTGAGGGACGTATCGATTGACTTCTGATCTCTTATTTCTTTTTTTGCCTTTTCATTAGGATAAAATCTTCCTAGACACCGTCCTGTTAAAGAAATGGAATAATGTTACTGGGCTAATGGTGCAAAGAGAACTTGAGCTTCAGTGCAGAGGTAGAACGGGGCAGCTAGGTTTGAAAAGGAGCACTGAACACCCTGGTTTCTGATGGTTTAACTAAGTTGGGTACCTTCCCAGGTTCACTTTCTGTCCCTGAAATAAATCTGGAAAATGCTTCTCCATTACTATTGTGCTATAGAATTCTAAACAGAACGCTGAGACCAAAACTAGCTGAAATAATCACTGCTTTAATCAATGGAATGATGCCATTGTTTTCAATCCTGATGTATTTCCCTAGGTAATAGTAAATAAAATTACCCTGAACTGGGGGTTTGTGCAAACAAATGCAAAGCAATGCTCCTTTCAGCCCAGCTTTGCAATCGATCCATTTTTCATTTTCATAAATTTTGCCCTCTGGTTTGTAAATATTCCTCATAATTAGGATTTAATCACCTGAGTAGCCTCAAAGAAAATCTATTCCAGGAAAAACAAAATGAAATTACTAGTCATAGCTGCTTTTTCTTAAAACCATCAGTAAAAACCCAATTAGGAGAATCTGTATTTTCAAAGTAGAGATGCATTTGGACTGAGGAATAAGCATACAGGTCATTAATAGTAGCAGTAGGTCTGGTACTGGAGTAGAGCACAGAGACTTAAGGGCTTGCTGTTTTGCCAGATGAGTGGAAAAGCTACAGATGTTAGCCATGATCCTTAATTCCTGTTTGTTTGGTTTAAGAAAAAGTCCTTAAATAAATCACTTTTGTGTGTAATTTATAGAGCTGTGTATCCTTCAATCCCCTCAAACAGTGTTCTTTCCATAAAGAGCAGTTCACAGTTTCCACACTCGACATTGTGTGTGCCAAGGAACGGCCTCCCTCTCTCTCCGGGTTTAAAACATGTTTATGTTTTCCTCTCCTAGTACTTTCATCTGGAAAGAAATGTCATCTCCACAGTTCCTGGGGATTTATTTCAAAAGCTGCCACATCTCGTTTGGCTGGATCTGAGGTATAACCAGATTAAAGCCCTTCCTCCTGAAATCGGCTCCCACAGGTGAGATCATTGGTCATACAGATAATTTAATAACAATAGTATTTGTCTTCTATTTGCTTTACTGTAATTTCATTGTAACAGTCAGGCTTTTATGTGCTTTTGTTTGGTGTTGACCTCAGCGCAGGGGAGTGGTAAATAAGCTAATTTTTTTGTTTACTGAAACTGAAAGAATGAAACAGAAATGAACTGAAAGGTCCAATTAATGTTACATGGTGCATTTCCAAACTCTTCTAACTCTAGAGGTGTGAGACCCGATGGTCTTTTCATGTCAGTTTTGCACCATTTTCGTTTCCATGAGCATAGGTGGCTGTTTTTACCCTGAGGTGGAAATGGGGACCCACAGTCACAAACCTTGTGTCACTCCTTAGTGACAGTCCAGGGCTCTTTGGGCTGGTTTTGGTGGTTGTCTGGTTTTGGTGGTTGTCTGTCGTGGTACTGGCTGTTGTGGGGATTAATTGGCTGTTGCTGGTTCAGATGGGGTGTGTGAGGAGGAAAACCCCCTGCTGCTGGGACCCCAAGAATCACTCTTGCACTGCTGGGAGCACCAGAATCAGCTTCTCACCGGGTTGGGTATTTTATTTTCCTTGGACATTCCCTCACTTCTCACTTTGGAGTCAAAAGACCAGAAATCACAGTAGGAGATAATGAACAGGAATAAATAAATTATTTTGTCACTGCCAGGAAAAAGAAAAGACTTGCTGTTGTGGTTCTGAGACATCTTTCTGTGCAGGGTGAGTAGGGAGGAAAAAGAGGCAACCCTTGAATGATGGATGCTGCAGGATTTTCCAAAACACACACCAATAAATAAATAAAGCCACCCCACATCAATTTCATGGCATTTCGTGATTGAAACAAGGGATTTTAGAATCACTTCTTTCTGAATCATTACATATTCAGCTTGTGATTAGACAAATGCAGTTAATTGCTCTAGAAGTGCCTCTGAAAAATGTCAAGTTTAATGATGTTTTTAAATCTTTTAAATACAGGTTCCGTAAATTATTTTTAAATTGGAGAAGACTCACGGCATTTTGATGTGGTTTGTGGATGGATCACCACTGCAGGAGGGGATGAAACTCTTTGAGGTGAAGACTCTCTGGGTGTCTGCCTCCAAAATAACCCTAACCCAGCCATTAGTCCTACATGTATTATACTTTAGCTTGTTTGTCTTTTCATACTGACTTCAAACAGCAGCTCAGCTTTTGGAAAGCATCCATCAGAAATACTCACTGAGGGTTCTTTAGTTTCACTTTACACCTGCTGGAACCTCAGATCTGCTTTAAGGTGTATGGAAATCCTCTGGGTATCCTAGAAGCAGAGACTCAGAGAAGCGTTGTGCTGGTTGGGAGTCTGACTGATTGTTCCAGCTCTTCATGAATCCTTCACTGGTTTTAGTAAATATTCTCCTTGAAGTTTCTCCAGGTCAAACAAAAGCACCTCCTCAGCTGTGGATATGGTGTCTAACCTGGCGTGCAGGGAGGTAAAGTCCCACTCTGACACTTCTCTCCAGAAATCTCTGTGAGATTTGGGCAGGGGTCAGCCAAGGGCATCTCCCCCACCATGGCTGTTGCAGAGGGGGCATCTTGGCAGGACATCTCCACCATGGTTGTTGCAGAGGGGACATCTTGGCAGGGCATCTTCCCCACCATGGTTGTTGCAGAGGGGACATCTTGGCAGGAGCTGGAGCCCTGGCTGAGGCTCTGGGCAGCAGTTAGTTACCCATGCACAGGGCCATGGACACCCACAGAGGCAGCAGGACCACCCCAGCATCCTGTGGTGCCTCAAACCACAGGGGAATTTGTATCCTGGATTCAGGAATCTCCTGTGCCTTTCACTTTTTTATTTATTTTATTTTTGCCTTAAATGCAGTGGAATGCTCCACTCCAAAAAATGCAAACATAAATAGGGTGCTTTCATTTTCTGCCTGCGTTGAAATGTCTGAAAACATTGCCACAAACATTAATCTGGTGTTGAGCAGCTGCCAGAACGTTTGGTTTGTTCTCCTTTCCTAGAGGTAAAGAGATGTTGTTACAGAAACCACCAGGCTTTCTTCTTGTTTGTTCTGTTGAGTCGTGACAGTGAAGAAGTCAAAGTGCAACACTGGTAAATAAAACCCCATTAACTCCTCATTAGGATGGTTTTCCATGGCAGTGGGGACCACACCCTGCCTGCAGCACATCGTTTGATCCGAGATGTTGCTGGATATGAAAGGCTGTTGTTAATGCCATGACCACAGATGCAGAGTGAGGCAGTCACAAACCAGGGTGCCTGTGGAGTCTCCCTGGCACAGGAGGTGCCAGGCTGTCAGCAGCTGCAAGGGGGGCACAGAGACCACCTGGTTGAAGGTCCCCATGTCCAGCAGAGCCACTCCAGACAGTGCTGTGCAACACCAGGGGTTTTCTGAGCGTGGGCATACTGGGATTTTTTTTCAGAAGCTTAGGGTTTGTCTGAATTTTCACAGATTTTTGAGATATACCCCCCAAAAATACTATCTTACATGTGAGATAAATGCCATAAATATCACACGCAGCCCACGCCAAGCTTCTAGGCTGCTTCAAGAATAGGAAGACTGGAGCCTTTCAAAAAAAGAAGTTGACAAAATTAAATACAAACAGGGCATCTTCCCTTCTAAACTCATTATCAAAAATGACTGAGCAGTTTTAGCTCAAATTCAGCCCGAGGAACACAACCCAAACAGCTGAAGCTCAGCAAAACTATAAACAACTGAAAATGATGTGTTTGTAATTGGAACAGTCAGGATCAGACTTCAAAGTGATAAGCAGGCTTTGCTCAGAAAGATCAAATACTGAGTATTGAAGCAGTGTGTAATAGATGAGCATAAAAGCAAACTTCACATTGTCATCCCAGAGAGCTCTGGGGTGTCTTACTTTTCAGCACTGGTGTTGTGAGAAGTCTGGATTTGCCTTGTGGGGTCCTTCCTGTGGTAGGAAATAAAAGCCAGGAAAAAAAAAAATTAAGGAGGAAAAATATTACTGTGTTTTTATTCCATTAAATTAACTTTGCTCTTACAGTTGCTACTGTTTTCTGCTTTATTGAAAAGGCAATTGAAAACTCTGCTTTTAGAAAAGAATCCTGTCGAAGAGCTGCCCACAGAGCTTGGTGAGTACTTCCTTCTTTTTTTGAGGGTATCATAGATATTTTTTGCTCTCAGTGTATAATTCTGTGGTTAGACTTTCAAATACTTTGGTATTTATCTAAAGAATGGTTTTAATTTCCCGCAGACGTGCTATGAGAGGGGGAGAAATGACTGATGCTATTTATAATGATTGCCTTCATTGATGAGAGGGGAGAGTTTTATTACAATGTCTGGAGTGTTCTGGCCAGAAATGTTCAATATTGTTTAAAAAAACATGTCAAGATGTCAGACATCTGAGGCACCTGCCTAGGAAGACATCAATAACTGAACGTTATTAGAGCTGAGACCTTCTACAGCAGTTCCTTATACCTGAGGACATCTTCACAGCCTCTGACTTCATTTTACTGCCTCCTTTTGCATCAGCAGTTGCAACTGTGGAGCAACAACTATTTCCAAATCACAGGCTCCTGAGGCAAAGGGAGCAGGGATGGTCCTGTTGGGACTCCTGGGGACCCCTCACAGGGTAATAGTGGGGGAGCTTCTCCTTGTCTGGGGTGGTGTGAGCTGCAAGGCTTCTTGCTCCAGTGCTGGGGGCTGCCCTCCAAAGCTGCACCTGGAGCCTGCAGTGTCCTGACCTGATGATGGGGGGACAGGACAGAGTATTTCAGGTGGAGACTTTGCTAGGCCCAGCTCCCCTCTCCTCACAGAACTGACGTTCAGGCTGCAGGCTGACAGACAGGATTGCAGCTGCTGATGTGACAGCGACAGGCCACGCTGGCTCCATGCCTTGCTCAACTCTGTTTTATTCATTCCCAGTATCTTGCCAGTCTCTGTCCCCGAGATGATGTCTCTGTAAATTAAACATGCCCAGCAATGTCCCCAACTACCGAGTCCAGCTGGCACAAAATCACAGAATTACTGAGGCTGGAGAAGACCTCTGAGAGCAATGAATCCAGCCTTTGACTTATCACCCCCACATGGGCTAGACCATGGCACAAAGTGCCACATCTAGTTTTGCCTTTCACAGATTCACAGATATTACGAGTTGGAAGGGACCTAGAAGATCATCCAGTCCAACCCCCCTGCCAGAGCAGGGGCACCTAGACCAAGTCACCCAGGAACAGATCCAGGAGGGTCTTAAGTGCCTTAAACACCTCTAGGGATGCTGTTACTACACGGTTCCCTGTTTGGGTCTCAAGCAGGGTGTGGAGCAGCTGCCCTGGGAGTGGATCTGGAGCTTGCTCATTCCCTGGCCTCGTGTAGGGGGAGGCTTCAGTCTGGAGCTGGACTTGGCGACCTGGGGCTCTTCAGTCTGGAGAAGACTGAGAGGGATGGAATCTATGGGTATCCACAGCTGAGGGCTGTCAGGAGGACAGGCAGCCTCTACTCACCTGTGCCTTATGACAAGGGCAATGGATGGAAGCTGGATCACAGGAGGTTCCATCTCAGCATGAGGAGGAACTTCTGCACTGGGAGGGTCCCAGAGCTTGGCAGGGACTCCCCAGAGGTTGTGGAGTCTAATCTGGAGAGTTTCCAACCCCTCCTGGATCTGTCCCTGTGCTGGATGAGATTCTGTTCCATGGGGCTGCTCTGGCAGGGGGGCTGGACTCGAAGATCTCCAGGGTCTCTTCCAACCCCTGACACCCTGTAACCTCTGCAGCCCTGCCTTGGTCATCTGGCTGCTGGAGAGGAACAGCTGGTAGCCCACTTGGGGAAGAGCAGAGGGCACTGGTGGCTCCTCTCCTGTTTCACCTGTTCCAGAATAACTTTATTGTTCCTACCCCGAGCTCAGCTCAGAGCCCTGCTGTTTGCTGCTGCGTCTCAAAGCAGCTCTGGAAACTTGTTTGGTGCCAGGCAGTTTTCCCGGCAGCTCCTTCATCAGCTCCTCACCCTGCAGAGCTCGGGTTCTGCTGGGAGGAGGGCATTCCTGCCACGTGTGCCATTTGCCATCGCTGCTGGCTCGGCGGGTGCCGGGCACGGGGCTGCCAGGGCTCCCGCGGCGGTTGGCACAGGGCACTGCGGGCAGTGCCGGGCAGCGGGAAGTGGTGGCAGATGGCAGGAGGTATTTCTGGAGCCTGGCTGCAGCCTGGCTTCCTGGTGTGTGTTCCTCAGAGGGCTGCAGTGATGCCCTGACCGAGCAGGGGTGGCCCAAGCCGGGCTGCTCTGCTCTGCCAGCTCTGCCAGCTCTGCCAGGGGGTTGTTGGGCATCAGCTGCCTCAGTCACCTGCACACACCCGCTGCAGTATTCTGAAGTCACAAGGATGCTGGATCCAGCTGGCAGATTGTGCTGGGGTGGTGCTGTCTGGTCATAGGCTGATCTGGTCCTCTGGCCGTTATGCCCTTGGCACTGCCACCTCCTCAGCTGCCACCGTGGGGTTTGCAGATAGATGTGTGTCTGTGTAGAGCTACTCTGCATTCAGCATGTGTGATATGCTCTGTACTTGGCACTTGGTGAGGCTGCCCCTGGCATCCTGGGGTCAGTTCTGGGCCCCTCACTCCCAGCAGGACACTGAGGGGCTGGAGAAGGGACACGGAGCTGGGTCAGGGTCTGGAGCAGGAGTGTGGGGAGGAGCAGCTGAGGGACCTGGGGGTGCTGAGCCTGGAGAGAAGGATGCCACACAGAATGGTTGTACTGTAACCTGAGCTGAGTTTGGGGGTGAGCCCTGGTAGCTCTGTCTCAGCTCTTAGCCTTCATTTCTGCTGTGTGTTTTTCACCTAGATCTGGAGTGAACTGCAGTGTGCACCTTCATCCCCTGAGCTGTTTGTGTTAAGAGCTGCTTGTTCCATGGATGAAAAGCTTTTGCAATGGGAGCAGAAGCCTGAAAGGCAACAGGGTGGTTGTGCTATTCACCTGTGGCTGTTCCCAGAGGGTTTATACTGCAGCTGCCAAGGGGTTCTTTGATTTAGGAGCAGTTCTAAAGCAGCAAGTGTCTCAGTAGGATATGCAGTTTAAAATGTAGGTGCCTTTGAGGAGGAAGCTGCTGCCACCCTGCCTGTCCCCTGGGGCTCCTGCCGGGTCCAGACCCTGTTCCAACCCCCCCGTCAAAAAGAGATTTCACTTTTCCAGTACTGAAGTCATCTGTGTGATTCATTTTGATCATTTCTGTTTAAAAATAGATTCGATGTCTTCTCACCAAACTATTTTAAATCTAATTGTAGTTCCAAGGAGTTCTTTACAAGGTGCGTTTTCGAAGCCATTAATAATGTAGCTCTTTCTGCATCTGCATTTTATGATTGTTTGAGGTAATTTACTAGTTTGTGAATCACGACTGCTGCATGAAAAGGCTTTCTGGTGAGGGTAGCTCACTGAGCAAACTCCCATTCCTGTTTGGGTTCTCCAAGTGTGCAGTTTGAGTGGTGATTCAGACAGTTCTGGGCTTCACTGCTCAGTCTGAATTCAACCTCAGCAGACTTCAGGGTAATAATTCTGATTACATTACATTTTAAGACTTCTAGCTATGGTCTGTGAGATAAGAAAAACAACTTTTGAATGGTGTTGAGATTGGAGCTGTATTCTCCCTAACTCCCAAGAGAGTAATTTGTTGGTGTTGGGATGGCAAAACTCCAGTTTTGCCACCCTGTGGTAAGTCACCAGTGAGCTCCTACCCTGTCGCTGATCAAAAGACTCCAGTTAAACAGTGAAAAATGTAAATGTAGCAAAAAATAAATAAGTTGCTTCATTTGCTCTCCATTTCAGTGCAACTGGAACACATCAGCACGTTCTCTGGGCAGGTTTTTCTGCAGCAGGTTGTACTTGGTCTCCTTTTCTGCCTGGGTCTCGAGTCTCCCCGTTCCCAGGGGATCCAGCAGCTTTCCCCGTGGCAGTGCTTGGGAAAACAAACCTGCCCTCCCCAGCAGAGCTGCTCTGTGCCACCAGCAGCTCTCACACGGGTCTGTCTTCCCCCTTGCTAAGTGCAGTTTGTCAATATTGCCGTGGCTGACATTTCTAGGGAATTAATGTCAAAGGGAGCTGCTAATCATGTTGTGAAATTTGTTCTGTAACATTCCTTTCAGCCTTAATTACTCCTAATTTAAAATTAAATGGCTGTGCTATTAGTAATGTATTTGTCATTTCTGCAAGTGAGGCTTTACAGAAACATTTAAAAGAGCAAATACGCTGCTTTATAGCAGGGAAAAGCAGACAGACACAGGCAGAATCCCAAGCAGTCAGCCTGTGGAAACAGGCAGATGAGGCCAGAGCAGAGCTGCAGGTGGGGATCTGGAGTGTGGCTCCAGCATCATCAGGTGAAAACTCTGACTAGGCTGAGATGGTCTGTGTGGTTCCCAGTGCTGAGCCTGCTTCCCAAATAGATTATTTCAAACCAAATGTCAATATAAAATAAATGCCAGGGCAGAACACAATATTGCCTTTCTTTTACAGACTGGGAACGTTTATTTTTTTGAAAGGTTTAACAGATTTCAACTGCTGTGCTTTCTCCTGAGCCAGAACTGACCAAAAGTGTTTATTTAATTCTGCAAATAAAGTTAGGGAGGGAAAATGGCTAATTTTGTTTTACCTCTGTGACAGGTAATTCATAAATATAAATAGTCAGCACAAATGTGGTTTCTGAAGGGGACTGTGCCTGCTTCACCAGACAGCAAGCAGGACATGAGGGATGCCTCCTCTTCCTCCTGCAACCTGTGCTGCCCCTGCTGCTGCTGCTGCTGAGATGAGCAGGGGCTGTGGGTCCTGGGTGCACTCACTGGCCCCTGGCAGGCTAAAGATTGATGTCCTTTTCTTTGTCAGCAAGAGCCAGTGGCCCTTTGTTTCCCTGGGTGAGGCTGGGAGGGAGAGGGAAGAGGCTTCAGAAGCAGAAAATCAGAAGAGTGCAGTAGGAAGAGAAGAAGGAAAGCTTTAACTAAAGCGTTTTAATTCCTTTCATGTGGAAAAATAATGAATATAAGGTAAAAAAGTGATATCTCAACACCAGAGATTGCATTAATTCATGAGTACAAGCACAAGAGCAGCATCTGGGGGATTGTGCTGGTTGGATCAGATATTGTGAGTTATCACAGAATCGTTCTGGTTGGCAGAGCCCTTTCAGATCATGGAGTCCAACCATCCCCAGCACTGCCAGGGCACCACTGCCCCGTGTCCCTCAGCACCACAGCTCCACATCTTTTAAACACATCCAGTGTGGGATGTGGAACCCAAAACACCCAGCTACCCAAACTGCCCTCAGTGACAGCATCAGGGGCCTGGTGGGTGGAGGGGGAAGACCCAGTGCAGAGGCAGCTGCAGGCAGGGGAGGGTGCAGGTCACAGCCTCCTCCTCACCCCTGCTGTGTGGCACCAAATCCCGGGCACAGCTGGAGCCACCTCTGGGCTCACCAGGTCTGTGCCACCAGGAAAACACCCGTGTGGGAAGTTCCTTCTGTCTGTGTGTGAGAAGGAAGGTGGGGACACCTTATATATATATAATATATATATATATACCACATCTGAAGCACATCTCTATCTCTTTTTCAACATTCCATGCTCTACAAACACACTGTAACTAGTTTTTACAAGCTGCTTGATGTTCATCCACACGCCAAAGCTGAGGGTGTTTTGTGTATTTCACATTGTGTTTGAGCTCTCATTCTTCAAAGACAAGCACAATTTGCTCTTTGCCACTCTCTCTCTCTTTTTTCCCCCCTACAGTATAGCAGTTATAAATTTACATTAGGAGGGTAAAATTAAGAAGTTGTCAGCAGAGAGAAAAAAATGCATCATGATTTACATTATTTATGGTCCAATAGATTCCAGAAGTCATTAATAATAGAAATACTGGGCATATTCCCACAGAAGACCTCTCCTCACACTTAAGCTTTCCTGTAATGAAGGCTAATTACTGTGGATGCCATTAGTATCAGGCTGGAATTAGGGGTGTTAAAATGTGATATCATTAAAGGGAACACAGTATACTCAGAGGATGAATGATACCTTAAAATGCTAAGCAATATGGTGAAGCAGAAAAACATCAGCTCCAAATACCACAATACCAAAAACAAAGTCAAAATACCAAAGCAAAGATTATGTCCATATAATTTCCCTTCCTCTCAGTTCTGTGTGTGGTGCCATCAGAGGGAACTACGTGCATTTCCAGTGCTTCACCTGATTATTGTTTGCACGCTTTAAGACCTTGTTTATAATTCTTGTTTTAAGGCAAATTACATCCCAGTAGTGTGGCTTAATTACTGCTATTTACCTTCAGGTTTCAGTGCGTTGCAGGGTGACTTGAGAGGGAGTCTCACTATGCAGAGCATGTCTTTTTTATGTCAGACTAGAGAAGTGAAACCCCTGAACCAAGTTGTCACCCTGGGGCCATCTGTCTGGGTCTATTTCTGTGCTGCTCTCCCAACACCAGTGCAGGGTGAGGAGCTCAGGCAGCAGCCAAGAGGTTTTCCTGGTTTCTAAGAGGTGCAGCCCATGCAAACAGGGCTGCCTGCTTTTATCAGTTCGAGGTGACCCGGCATCATCTGCACAGATCACTTCTGACACTCAGCAGTAGCAATTTAGAATTAATTGGAGCCAATTACTCTTCAAACCAGGGTGTGAAATGAGAGCTTTGTTTGGAAATGAGCAGAGTAGCATCTCATGTGGTGTTTGTGTGGTGAAGTGGGCTGTTAGCCCAGCTCTTCCTCCAAGTTCCCTTACCCCTTGGTTATACCCTTCATTGCAGAATAAACCCCTAATACTCTTGAAACACTCTAGTTGATATATTTTGATTTTTAACTCCCCTTCAGTGGCACACGGTCTTGGAAATGTTGAGGATTTGGTGAGTATTCTTCAAACCAGCAAATCAAAAGCATTTTCTCTGCTGCTTTTTGTCTGCATCACGAGAACGTGGGCTTGCATTCTGTGCTGCTTAATTCAAACACAATGGATGACAATGACAAAACAATTACAAATTATGCTCTGGAACGGTGTTGTAGCTTAATGATGTGACCACGTTTCGTGTTAGTTTAGATAAGGGTATATTTAAAGAAAAATAATCCTATGGACTCTAATATTTAGAGCCTGTGGGCACGCACATGGAGTTTGGGAGCCTTCTGTAACATGCAGGAGTTTTGTGCTCCCTCCCACGTGTCCCATCTGTTCCTGCTGGATGGGAGCAGTGTGTAAGCAGCAGTACATCCATGCTGCATGCAGAGAGGGTAGCAGAACGTGCCTTGGAATAATGCCTTGTCTCCAGACTGTGAGAAGCAGGAGATGAAATCCAGTGTGGTTCTTCTCCAGGGTGCAGGGTACCTCCTGAGTCACAAGTCTATAGGGAACCAAACCTCCCTGTCTCCCAGAGGTGTGGTTGGCTGTTGTGGGTACAGTTTGGGCAGCAGGGGGTCTGGGGTACAGAGCTACCCAGAAAAGTGGATGAATTTTGGTGGTGGTCAGCTACAGCTGAGCTGGGCACCTCAGGGGGTACCCTGTGACCTGCTGGTACCTGTGATGAGCCACACGTGGAGTGCAGCATAGATGTGCCCAGGAGAGAGTCGTCGTCGTGTAGATAGAGCAGCTCAGTTGTGTTTATTTATATTTATGTATATTTATACCTGCAGAGGTGGGCTTTGAGCTAATATAATGCTGAAAACTAAGCTGAGGCTCCCGTTGGGGTGAAATGCAGTTGTTGGGTGTGTTAAAACTTCCATCAGTGCTCTGGTTCTCCTCACTGCCTTACATCACTGATTTAAATTGACTGTGTTAAAAGATCTCCCATTTTGACTCACAGATTGCATTTGGGCAGCTGTAGTGTGGCAGTGATTGTTGTATCTGTTTGCTTTGCCTTTTTACCTCCTCTGATACACAGAGCATATTTTTGCCTCCTGTTCATCACTCAGAGAGCTCTAATCCA
>JAOEGS010000973.1:40241-111674 GCA_025447755.1 Corythornis vintsioides | reverse complement strand
GAGGCTCACTGATAGAACATAGGACTTATTGGAAACCATACCCTTGGTTGCCATAGGTATTAGAAATGGTATTAGATGTTTATGTTTAAGCAACTGAATATCCCAGTTTTATTGTGTCTGTATCACTCTCTGAACTAAGTTCCATAGGTAGAGATTCAAACGTGGCTGTCTGAGGAGAAAGGGACCCTGATTGTATCCTTTTCCACATGTACAAACAAGGCTTTTCCTGCCAGCAGCACTGGGTGTATCTTCTGCATGGAGCCCATGTCCACAGCTGGATGAGAGTGTGACAGCAATTTAGTGAGCCTTCATGAAGCTCAGGAAATTAAAAATGCAGAGAGAAAATGAAATTATTCCTCTTGTCATTCTCTGTCCCTGACCCAAACTCATTTCAAAGCTGAGACTTGAGGACATCACCCATACCTTAAATGGATGCTATCCCACTGATTTCAAGGGAGTTATTTTAATGCAAAGTAAATTTGAATTTAAGGCAGAGGTAGCACAACCTTATGGAAGTAAAACTAGTGGCTGTTTAGAAATCATTTAAAAAAATACCCACTACATGCTTTTTATGTCTGCTTTTGAATCAATACCAAGCATCTGTTTTTGTAGTCTTGCCACTGAGGTGGAAGGAGTCATGAGCACTGTGTAAGATAATGAACCACTATAAACTACCTGCCTGAGAGAACAAGTGTCTACATGTTAATAAGGCCAATATTCAGGGACAAACCATCTCGAGTACCTTTTTTAAAATGTATTTATTTTCTATGCCTCTCGATCTCTTTGAATGCTCTGATGAGATCTTAGCTACATCCAAGCTGCGTGGGTGTCAATTCTTTCTCCAAATTGTCTGTTGTTATCCTAGCAGGAGGTTTGCTCGGTAGGATGATGCAAATGAATGGTTAGACAAGTCCTATGTTTTCTACTTTAGATAATAGTTACGTGGTTTCACAGCTCTTTGAGGTCAGCTTTGTACCAGCTGACATCAGATTTGGAGAAGTTGTTCTTTTGATTTGTGGTGAAAAGAAGATTAGAAACAAGTCAGAAGTCCTTTGTCATGTAAATGACCTGAAGAAACATGGCATTTACATTCTAATGTAACTTAGTTCAGACATAGTGCTGTACCTGTGCAAAACACAGCGATGGTCCAAACACTGCTGGTGTTAGTGCTCTAGCATTGCTCATTCTGAAGGCTGCCATCTCCTAAGTGTGTGGAGAAAATCTGTACAAACCTGGGATGCTGCCTTGAAATATTGGTTATGCCTGGGTATCACTGATGTTTTCTGTGCCTGGTTAAGAGTATTCGTTGTTCTGTGAGTGGTTGTTCATGCAGCAGTTTCATTATCCAGCAACAGAAATAGCCTATTGAGCATAGAATGTGTTTCCAAGGGAATTGTTTCCTGGCCTCTAATCAAGTGGATGTTTTTTAATGCTATAGTATCAGATTATTCAGTGTTGTCATATGGGTACTCTGCAATGCTTTTCTATTGTTACAATATCAACATTTCATTAAGCTGAACATTATTATGCACTTTTAATTATCTGAGTCTTGCTTCTGCAGACATTTCTAAACCCCCAAGTTAAAGCTAAATGTTTAATTTATATATTTATCTGCTTTATATGAAAGAGAAGGAAGTTCCTAGTTCTAGTCAGGCAGTGGAGAACTGCTACCAAAATATGACAGGAATGTTACTCTAAACTGTGCATATAAATTACTTAGTAGAACTTGTGTTTTACCATACCTTTGCCTTTGAAGATATGATTTGAAATTTAAGTAAAACCAACAGTAAACATAGCAACTTGAAAAAAAAACCTGATGACTCATGGAATACCTCTGGGCAAAATAACCTGCTTCAGACACAGAAAAAAGTATGAAATGGTTTCTTTAATGAACTAAAAACTGCTGGCTGGTGTTTAGATCAGGTGAAATCTTACTGTTGTTTGACACAAGTACTGCAGACACTGCAGCAATTAGGAAAAGAAAGCAGGCAGCAAAGACTATCCACTTGCATGCAGATTTAGTATGCACGCTTTAGACTTGCCTCATTGGAATGGTGCCTGTGTTTTAAGATAAACCATACCTAAGCTCTAGATCAGTGTAGACATCAAGTGAAGAGCACATGGATTTGTTAGATACCTTCTCAACCTTTACTAGGTATGCAGCAGGTGGAGAGAGTAGATGGGAATGATGACTAGTACTGGCAATGACCTGAAGGAAGGGAGTTTGGGAAGCAGTTTGTTGTGCAGTTCCATGCACACCAGTCTCAGCTGACCACTGCCTTTCATGGAAGATTTTGTGCCATCCAGATGGGTAATTTTGTCTTGCTTGTTCCAAGGTAAAACCAAGGGAGAGCCTAGGGCTTTTAGGCCTTGGACATGAGGGAGAAACGATCTATAGCAAATCAGAGGAGCTTTATACCTGTCATGCTACCACCATTTGCATTTCCATCACTTAAAAGAGCACTTATATGAATAATCAAAACCAACTTTATAACTCAAAGCAAGCAGGAGATATGCTAACTCAAAATTTCCCTTCACTGGTTAACTGATTCAGACTTTCTCCTCTTTTCTGGAAAGTGATCAGATACTATTTCCTGGCCCACTGTGAATCCCTTTCCAAATCTCACTCAGGTAGAGCTTTTGCCTTCTGGTCAGTGATATCTTTCTAAATTTTGCTTGAACTGGTGTCCTGTACAGGCTAACTGTTTGTAAGTGTTTCTCACTTGGAGATGGACAACATTTTCATTGTCATTTATATTTGGGTAGTGTGAGCATCTCACAGGGTACCAGGGGCATGAGCATCTTTGGATGCTTAGAATATTTTAGAAATATCATATAAATCTGCAATGCTTTGAAATAATGCGTGCAGCTTAAATATTGCATAACCATTGTGAACTCTAGGATAAAATATCAATTTACTTAAGTTTACTTAATTTTCAAGACGATCCATATACAAGTAGGTTGAGACATCAGTGGTTCTCAGGGGATTTAGGCACACTGGTTCCACATTTCATAAATTGTACTGGTGATTTAGACTGTTTAGGTGACATTAAAAAACTGAGATACTCATATAATACATAATATCGAATAATGTATTTTCATAGTGCTTCAGTATAACAAAAATTCCTTATGATTACATTTTGCCTTAGCTCCTGTGCTTCCATATGATTTCAGCCCTGCTTTCAAGAGCTGTAAAATTGTGATCTATGTAGGTTTTTTATTCTGAAACTAGTACATTAAACTTTCACAATAAGGAAGTTAAATCTCAAACAGGTTCTAACAGCTTTATTAATCATACAAATGCTATGATTTTTGTTATGCATTTTCACAGAGAATTTCATGCATAAAGAATTGCCTGGTTTAATCTGAATAGTCTTCACAGAGGAAATCCAGCTCTCTGAGAATAACAGCTGCAAGAATGCAGTAGAGCTGTGCTGATGGACTAGAGCAGGCAGGCCACTGACAATCAAGAAAAGAAGCAGCAGGTAATCAGAATATTCCCAGGTAATTTACTACACCACAGGCATTGTAATGGGGTCTTCAGTGGAAACGGGATGAGCTGGTAAAAAGGCACACCACTAAAAATGCAGAACAGGTACTGAAGTAAGTAGACATTGCCATATAAATAGAAATCTGCTTCTTATCCCTCTACAGATTTCAAAATCAATAAAAGACAAAAAAACCCAAACAAACAACCAAAACCAAAGGGGAAAAAAAACCCAAACAAAACAAACAACAACAACAAAAACAGAGAAGGGAAAGAATGTGGTGCAGTATTTCTTTGATCTGTGTCTTAAAGGGAGAAGGGTTTGATGCAAGGCCTGCACCCAGGTCCCTGGTTTCTGAATAGATATTTACATAGCTAAAGTGCAACTGTCATGTTATCTGCTGTCACCTCACCTTGATCCTCCTTCATTTCTCACTAGACAAAAGTATATCTTTTGTAGCAGACAGTGCACAACCTGCAGAAACGGGCTGTCATATTACAGATGAAGTGACCACTCAGAGATGCTTACTGAATTTAGCATTATGGGAAGACTGATGTTGAAATACCCATGTATTGAAGTAAGTATTTCTGCTAGTGCCTCAGGAGAGGTGAAATTAGTAGCAGGCAAGGATAGGTAATGTTATAACCAATTTGAGGGGCTTTCCTAACTATGCTATAAATGCAAGAGATTTCAATTTTAGTGAACTCTGGACCAACCTATGAACTTTCCTTATTATAGTCTCTTGAAGCTTTGAATGCCTTCCACATAAATGGCTCTAGAAAACAAAGTATGCATGTAATCCTCTGATCTGCACAGCAGGGCAAAACTTCTGTTAAATCAGTATTGGATTCGTTTATTTATTTTTTATCTTCCACAGAAAAATCCTCCAGTATCCTCTTTGTAGAACGCTCATGTACTAAATGCACGTAACAGTGTCATGGCTTATCTTATGTCATATTCCTAAATAATCCTGTCAGAGAAAGTCTTCAAGGCATCTTCTAGCAGCACTGCAGTAATGTTCTGTTAAGCAGAGGGTTACACAAAGCAAGAAAGAACCCCTCGGGGGTTATGATGAGCAAAGTGAGGAAGGATACAGAGGTGAAATGGAGCTGGGGGTATGCTCACACTGTAGGATGGGGTCAGGGTTAAGAAGAAAGTTGAGTGATTTTGTTTTCTAGAGTTGTTGTCTAGATTGTGTTATCTCCCTGATTAAAGGCGAACTTCCCCTTAACTCTGTTTAATGCTTGTTTTCTGTGTTTGGTTTTCCTCCTTGGCTATATACTAGAAAAACACTTCTAAAACCAAAAAGATATTTTCAGGCAGCTGCTATCAGTATTAAACATTTATCTTGGGAAATAATGGCCATTTCTAGTAGGTAGTTTATATGAAGACATCTCTATAATTTATAATAAGAAAGAGATGCTTATCCAAGTCTTTCGTATTGAGCAGATATCTCTTGGTATTTAACAGATATTATCCTCTGATTTAAAAAATCAATATGTTATAGACCAGTGTTTGGCAAAGCTGAGAATGTCAAAAAGGATATCTGCATGAATAAGAAAAGTACATCTTACTAGAAAAGACATACAAGGATGTAAAGGATGTAAAAATTTCAGATTTTTGAAACATGAGTTATTTTTTTCTGCAGAACGTAATGTATCAGTGTAGTTGCTTTAGTGAAATCTAATATTTAATAATATTTACCCACAGAAATGCAAAGTACAAAATGCCAACAGCATGGCAGAGTAGAAAGGGAAGGTGGAATTAAATGGGTCAAAGCCACAGGCAGTGGTGATTGTTATGTGAACCTGGGTCTGTGTTGCCATGGCTGCTTCTGGTTTAATTCCGAAATCATGAGAACAGTGTGATCTAGTTTTTGGGTTACAGAGGAGACAAACAAACAAGTCATACTGAAATCTGCTCTACAGGCCTTGTACATGTTACTAAGGATCAAAGAAAGTAAAATGCTATGCCAGTGTTAAGCAAATAAATAAATTAGGGTGGTCAAGATGACTACAGAGGCATTGGCTCAGGAGAAATAATGAAAATACTAGCTTAGAATGTAATCAATCAAGGATTAAAGAACAGTAGCATAAATTACATGGCACTACAGAATATAAGTCCACTGTCATTTTGGTGATTTTGATTGCTGCAACTGATGTGAATTTTATGCCAAAAATGAAGTTTGGAAAGGTTAAAAAAAAAAAATGTTGCAAGAATATATATGAAGTCTTGAAAATACATCTTCTAGTAACACTGTGAAGAAGTATCTTTAACAAAAATCAGTTTGTTTGGTTTATTCAGAAGAAAGCAAGAAGTTACTTGTCGAATGCAAGAACTTGAGTGGGAATGCAGTTTCTGATAGCAGAAGGTTCTTTAACTGAGGATAAAAAGCCAAGTAAGTGGTTAGAATCTCAAGCTAAACAAAGTCATACTATAAATAAAATGCACATTTTTCATCCAGGAGAGGCAGAGGACAGAAGAGCCTACCTTATGAATGAGTAAAATCTGTAACAACTTAAGACTGAATAGTAGATGTGTCTTAAAAATGATGCTTTACACCTACCTCAGTCAGAGGTTATGGGATTTAGGCAGGAATTTCTGGGTGGGATATTGTTACAGCATGACTTAAACCATCAGGCTACATGTTTATAATGGTTCTCCTGGCCTTAAAGTAGATAGAAGAAGCCTTTATTTGTTAATGCTCACAACAAAGTTGATGGTGTAGATACAGGAGGAGATTACTATTATGCTGTATTAAGGGACTATTGTACATGCTTGTGCTACTTAAGATGGAAGAGAGAAAGGGGAAATCACTATTTCTGTGCATTACTATGGACAATATGTATAGGCAAATTGATCTGATGTTTGAGAACTAAGCTTTGGATTAGATGAGGGGGTAATCTGGAGAGATCTGAAGAGGTGAGAAGGATCAGTGCAATAAGAAAGGCCAGGCTGACTTCTGGCATAGGGCTTTGACATACCAAGCAGGGCAGAGATTGCAGGATTCAACACTTTGATCAATTTTTAGTTATTTTATTTGAAATTCTGCTCTACATTTTGGGTGGTTTGTTTTCCAGGATATGCTGCAGATAGTATGACACTGGATTTTTATTCAGGAAGAAAAGAAATATTTAGGGACTTCCTGACATCATCCTACAAATGTTTGAAAGGAAAGTTGCCATTACTGTTTACAGCATTATGTGGGTAAAACATTTGGTTTGGTTAATTGATTGGAGAGAGTCTCTATTCCTTCTAACTCAGCTACTTTAATTTTTATTATAAGTCACAATCTGGTGGGAAATTAAATACTGTTTGTACCTTATAGTTGCTTGTCTGTGAGTATAATTGCAATTATATTCTGTAGTTATACAAATACTTTGAATGTATTATAAGAAGGCAGGAGGGAAGGAAAAACCTGCTGCATTGCAGTCCAGAGCCTACTTCCAATTCCTAATATAATTTACTGACAATGAATTCTGCAAATTACTCATAAAACAGCAGTGGGCCTCATTTAATAACATGACAGGGCTGCATGTAATTAGAACTATTTTAAAGTGTTTTTCCCCCTATAGATTAATTGTTCCTGCTATAAATGTTGCTCAAACAACACATGGAGTTTTTCACTGTAAAGTGCAGTAGCTGGCTCTTACCCTGGAGTACCTGGTGAATGCTCTAGGTGATTCAGTCTCCAGTGATTTGCTCTGAATATGGTTTATCTGTTTCTTTTCAAGAGTCAGCAAACGCACGCAGCTTTGCAGAGAGAGAGCTGGAGCTGTGCTCTAACCAAGTTTAATCTAAAGATTGGATAGAACCACTGTAGGTTGCACATTTCATCCAAAGGATTGACATGCCAGTATGATGGGAACTGTAATTTTACCAAATCAGCTCATTTGTCTGACATGTCAAAGTAGAAAGTAAACCTTTCTGGTACGTGCCTAGAAAAGTGTCTCTGCTATCAACCACTTCAATTACAAATCTTTGGGTTTTACATTAAATCAATATTGTGACAGTTTTCAATGTTTTGGAACCCAATACCAATGAGCAGTAGTCACGTGGAGTCACATTTGTCTGAAGTAACTGGTAAATATCAGTTGCCTTTCTGAAGACAACTACTTCATTAAGTCTGCTTTCACCTACTTTATCAAATGGCCAGATCCCCAAATCTGTTTCTTTTAAAAGACTGACCCAATAGTCCCAGAGTCAGGCAATGCTGATGAAGGCTGAGGGAAGAAATTAGGGTAAGAGTAGCTGCTCCTTCAAGACCTTTTTTATTGCAGAGTTTGAGTGTGTAATGCTAAAAAACCAAACATGCTAATGTTCCTATTCCTAATGTTTAAAAGCCTTAATTCAAAACTCATTGAAGTTGAGGGGGATTTTTCCATTAACTTCAGTGGATCAAGCTGTGAATATTTAACAAATGGCTGCTATGTTCCATTTAGATAATCATCTCTTTCTCCCTTTTCAGATTGTTTACGTTGGTTTTGCCCACAGTATTATTTTGCATTCCATTTGCCTCTCTCCACTGTTTCTATGACACTGGACTAACTATAAATGAGAGATTAGCCATGCAATTATATTTTCTGAGTATACATTGAACACTAATTCCTGTTTACAATTCACAAAGCCAGTTTATGTGCTTTAAAGTCAGGTGATGACATACAGAGTTAGGAGGTCTGTCTATATAAGGGAAATTATAGGTTAAAAGGGTAGGACATTGATGATCTATTATGTCCAGTTTATTATTTCCTTTCTCAATCCCTACCTTGTCAAGACTTTGCAAATTTAAACTACACAATCACATTTCTTTTTCAAGATATGGCAAGTAAGGCTAGTGTCTCAGATGGGAATAGTGTATTTAATCATAAGCCCAGTATATGCTGAGAGCCAGATTCTGAGGTGAGCTTAAACCAACAGTGCCCCATTAACTACTGCAGTCTGTGGTGATTTATCTCACCTGGTGTACAGGTCCATGCAGTCTCCAAAATAGAAAGGATCATTTATAAAAAGGGATGAGACTTCACAGAAACAAGTCCCTTATTACTTCTGTTTCATAATTTGTACACAAATATGCTGTTAAAATAACACCTGGCACATACGAGCTCAATTCCATCCCTGAGATACTGTAAAGACTAAACTACATAATTAAAATTTTTAAAATTCAGTTTCTGTCACAGTTTTCTCATAAATGAATCATATCTGTTGAAAGGGGAATTAAAAAAGAGCAATTTTCATTAGCAGTGCAAGTGTTTTCAGCTCATTAGTTCTTTAGAGTAATGCCTGGAGGTTGAAGAAGTCCCTAGTGGTTCCTTGGACCTCAGCAGGTGCTTCTGAAGCCCATTTGGAACCTCATGATGTTTCTGGGGACTAACAAATTAGCACAGACACATTTATAGGAGTAGGATTCTGTCCTAGACTCCAGTTCAGCACTCCATCCTCCTAGTCATGGCACTTCAGCACATGCTTTAACAGACTATTGCTTGTGCATATGTTGAAATGCTTTGATGATCAAAACAAATTCACAAGTAAATTTTCTCCCTGTCCACTTATATACATAACCAGTTCCTCTTTGAGTAGTCCATCAACAAACATGCAGTAGCACAAAGGCTTGGTAAGGAAACTAATTTAAAAAGAATCTACATTTGTTTTTCTTCATAGCCCCGACATTCATTGTGTTCAGCATTCAACTGTTGTGTCTTTCAGTAGAAACTCTTTCAAGCTTGTTGAAAGGGAAAGTCAGACAGTAAAAGCTAACAAAGAACTATCTAGTGGTTTCCCGTATTGATAAGGAAATCCAGCTGATTTCTGTAAACAAGTCTTATCCTTAATAGAAATCTGCCATCATCAGGGCTTTGGAACTATGTATAGTAATAATTGCTGCAGGAATCCATCTAGCTTTTAAAGAGGAATTTGAACCTGTAATTTCATCTCACCTGCGGTGTTGCATGAGTGTGGGAAGGCAAAGAGGCTAGGTGAACATTCATCTCCTGTGCTAATAAGTCTGCTCCAGCCAGAGAAGAACCAGGGCTCCTGTCCTCTGACTTTGTGTGGCCACTTCTAGTCCAGATAGTTCCTGTCCTTCCTCAGGCTGTGCCATGTGACCCTTCAAAGGAAGTTCTCATGAGGCTGTTAGTGGGAGCAGCAATGTAAATAGGAATCCTGGTACTGTTGGTATTAAATAATGCTGATACTTTTATCCTGGCATTTAGTGACAGGCAAAACTTCTATTAGTAGATACAGACACACTGAATTCTTTCAGCATAACCTTGCTAATAGAGCACTGAGACATCTCCCTGGCCCTGCCTGTCATCTCTAAGGTACCTTAAATGACTTCTCTTGCATCTCTGTTGCTCAGCTTCCTTACACTTAAGATTAAATATACCCGTTTCCTTGGTGAAAAAGTAACCAAGAGCTACCAGTAACAAGCATTATGTGAGAGTCACAGATTTCTGTTACCACTGAGGGAAGTTTAAAGTTCAGCCAGATAGCCTGGCAATACAAAGCTGTCCTGATGAAGGAGGCCACCAGCCCATTTTGGCATGGGATGAAGATGGGATAGCCAGAGGAGCCTCTGCAATCCTTCCTTTCAATGAAAGGAGGTATCTCTGTTTCCTCAGTCCTTGGACAAACAGAGGTACTGTTTCAAGCCTGTGAGCTTCTGACATACAGCTTCACCCTAAATGTATGTCAAAGGACTGACAATCCGCTGTCCAGTTAAGGATGAGCCATGTGAAATGTTAGTGTGATCAAAGCTCCCCCCTTACCAGTAGAGGTGCTGAAGCCTCAGTGAGACTGACAATGATGTCTCGTACTGATGTGACCAAGGAGGGACTAAGACTCTACAAAGTATTTGGAGGGAGGGTGACAACATATGGCTCTGATAATGTGCAGTTCCATGAACAATCCAGATCAGCATCTTAGAAAGCTTTCTACTGTATGCTGCCATAAATCTCTGTTCAGTAAAGCACAAAATCATGCCTTATTTAGCCAAATGCACCTAAGCACATGTTGGTAAAGCTGATTTACAGCGTGCTTATGTTTTGTGGAAGAAGGCTGATGAGTTTAAAGTGAGCAGACACACAGGTCTCTCTGGTGGGGAGGTGGAAGATAAGTGACAGATAAGTCACTGCTCAGTGACAGGTAAGTCTTTACCATTGCACTTGGAATAATGGCTGAGATTCTTTTCATAGCCCATATTTCCCAGAGACCTAATTTATTACACGGAGTTTCTGGGACAAAACTATGGCCCATTAAAGAGAATGCAAGTTTAATTTTACTTTCAGGTAAGCAAGATTCTTTTAAATTTATTTTTTTCAAGTGTTTTCTTTGGAACTCAAGATTGTTTCATCTTTGGGACTATAGTCACTTAACATCATATCAACATGATATTTCCTACAGTTGAATATGGCCAGGCTCAAAAGTTGCTGGCAGGCTAGAATCTTCTGGGCTCAATTAGTGTGTAGGTAGAGCTCAAAAGTTGAGATGGATGCTCAATTAAGAAGCCCCTGGTGACCTTAAGATACTCTCTCTAGCAGTTCTGGTTCCTCAGCATTAATCACATATGTTTTTTCTCTTAGTTTTCCCCCGATTTTCTTGAGGAAGTCAGAAGTCCTCTGAGATGAGCACAGTACCTTCCATTTTTATGTCTCTACTCAGGCTATAGGTAAGGGGTGCCAGGAATTGTGTTCCATATTGCTACATTGGGATATTCATAGAGTTTTTGCTCATCTGTATCCTTACTACTGCATAGACTGTAGAATAGGGGGAAAAATAGATAAGGTTGGTGGTCACAATGCATACAGACACATAGGACAGTGTCTTTTAAAGACTTTTTCATTCTCTAAGTTCTGGGAAATTTCTAGATGAATTTATATAAGTTTTCTGGGAATTGTTGTTCATTTTCTTTTTGTTTCTCAAAAGGAGCAATGTAACCACAGTAGCTTTTCCTACATTAAAAATATAAAAATCAGGATTTTATTTATTTATATTTTATCTTAAAGCTTTGGCATTTCTATTCCAAATCATCCCATGGCAATAGGTATTCATATCCAGTGTACTCATATATGGCCTTAGTCCAGCAAGGCACTTAAGCACATGCTTGATTTTAATATTGAACTAAATGAGGCAGTGAATCACATGCTCCAGTCTCAAATGAGGTTAAATTTAAAATTAACGATGTGTCTATGCTTTTCTGGATGAGGGTTTAGTGCACTATTTTCACTTTGTGCCAGCATTTCCATTACTGCAAAATATTATTTTTTCTCACTTTCTACCATCTCTCTCTTAATTGTTCTTGAATAGTTTTTCAATATGATAATGAAATCAATATATGATATGAAAATAAGGTCCCAAGGCATTGGCCCAGAGAATTTTTTTCTGATTTTGTCCCTTTTGAGACTCCTTTAGCTTATTCTCTATCACAAAAGTCAATTTTAAATAGATAATGCTGCCTCTTCTCTCAAAGAATTTAAAAATCATATTGTCACATTGAAAACACCCTAGAGACTAGTATTTGTGTTGATTTGTAGTCACGTGATTAAAAGCAAAAAATCAGAAATAATTGGAGTCAGTTCTACACTCAGCATCTTTTGAGAGATGGAAATAAGGTGATCTGATTCCTACATCTGATGTTGTAAATCTTTCATCTGAATAGTATCAAAATGACCTCTCATCCCTTTTACTAATATGGTACAATGTCCTCTATCAGAATAATGGTGTCATGTGCAGAATGAAATGAAGGGAACATATGTGACTGACCAGAATTTAGTTGTTTGGTTTTTATTTTATATGAAGATGTTATTCAGTGCAGGAAGGACCATGTTTTCAGCTTTTTGTAATTTGCCTAGAGCTTTGGGCCTATAGATACCTGGGGAATTGAATGCACATGGATTGTGGCTGTGCTCAGAAAGGAGCAAGACAAAAGAAATTGTCAGGAAAATTGAGATGGGAGATTTATGGTTGATATTCTTCATCTGCTTGTTTCCATGTCTTTCTCCCTTTGCCTACATTTAATAAGCTTTTTCTCCTCTTGATCTCAGCATTTCCCTTGCATGATTTGATCCCAGCTCTCAGTGGATCCTTGTACCTAGTGTCTCCTTCTCAGGAATGTGAAAGATTTCAATTTCCTCATCCCTCTTTTACCACTCTGCTTAAGCCTAAGGATCTTACCTTTGCCGAGTAAAACTGCTATGTGGCTGTGTCACAGGTCTAGGAGGCAGATGTATCCCATGATGGTAGGAAGGATTCTTTTCCTCCCTACCTAGAGAATGGTGTGTCTTTAACCATCTTTAAGGAAAAAAACCCAAAACCAAACAAAACCACCACCAACAACAAAAAAAGCAAATAATGAGCAAGATAAGAAATTTTAATGAAAAAGTTTATGATGATAATTATGTCATGAAGTTTAAAATGTATTTTCTAACTTTAAGGTAATCCCAGCTTCAGTTTAGTTCAGGGATTCAGGGATTTTTATTTACACTAGGAAATCCTGAATTGCCATTGCCTGCAAATGCAAAGTCAGGGCCTTGATACTTTCATAGGACTGGAGGCACAGACTTTGTGACAGCACAGCTTCAGTTCTTAGTTTTGTAGGAACTGTACAAACACACACAGGATCCCCAGGTTATGCAGTTTAAAGTTCACTGGTACCAGTAGAATGCCATGGCTCTGCCATGGACCTGCTGTTTCACAGACACTCTGGAGACTGAAGGGGCAAAGCAGGGGCAGACACTGTCAGAGCAATTCTCAGGGAAGCAAAGTGTTGCTCTGAGATGTCAAATACCACCTCTGTGACTCTTGTCTCTGCACATTGCATCCAGACTATACCAAATGAAACGAAATTATTTCCGCTACTGAGCAGATTTCATCAAAGTATTTGGGAGAATGGCTACAAATCCTAATACCAGAGAAAAGAGCTTCAATTCTAAGGCAAGGAGAAATGGCAGCACTGTCTTACATGAACTTGAGTTATACATGTAGGAAAAAAAGCATCTTTATTTAGTGTCTTCTTAACGGGGCTGCTGGGATTCCATCTGCTCTGTACTCCGATGATCACCTGTAATGCTGACTTTGTCAATGGTTTGCAGAAACTGGATGTGCATGGGTTTTTTTCTTAGTAGTTCCCTAGATGGAAAGGAAGGATATTTTTGTAGAAAATCTGATGTGATTGGCTGTTCTGACAGGAAATTGGTGGAAATAGGTCAATCATAGAATCATAGAACGTTTAGGGCCGGATGCCACAAGTGAGAGCTACAAATCTCACTCATTAAGAGATCCATTTTGATTTTAGTCTGACTTAGAAAGAGCTATTCGATTATCAGCCTGGCTTTGGAAATTCATTTGATAATGATCATTTTACAGTAGAAATGAAAATATAAGTGTTTTTTGGTTGGTTTTTTTTTATTTTTATTTTTTATTCATGGAATAAGGAATCATAGAATAATATGCATTTGAAGGAACTGTGGAAGTCTTTAGTCCAACTCCTTGAAGCATGAATAATTTAAATGCTAGTTTGGGTGTCATTGGACCTTGTCTGGTAAACTTTTTAATATCTCTAATGATAGAGTTTGACAGCCTCTCTTAGCAATCAGTCCCATCATTAAAAACATTTTCCTTATATCCAGGTAGAATTTCCCTAGTTGTAGCTTGTGAATATTGTCTCCACTTTCTCTGTGTATCTCTGAGAAGAGTCTGACTTCATCTCCTCTATCATCCCTACCTTAGGAAGTTGAATCCAGTGTCAAGGGCTAAGGTTGGTCACTAGAGAAATGGAAGATGTTCCCTGTTAAAACCTCTCCCTTCCCAAAGGGAATGAGACACTAATGTAATGGTAAACTAAAACAATGTTAACAACAACATTAATAATAGAAAAAATAAATAGATACAAATAAATACAAAGCCAATATTGAACCCAACTCATCTGATGGCAATTACATCACTGTCACCACTGCTGCTGTGGAGCATGAAGTCCAGCTAGACTCAGTGACAAACAGGAGCTGGATTCTGGAACTGGATTCAGGAACACACGGATCAGGATGAAATACATAAAGGACAGAGTCTTCCTTGAACACTGGCCATTTAAGAAAAGAGCTTGACCCTCATGATCCCTCAGTTTTGTCGTTAATATGACCTATATGGGATGGAATAACTTTCTGGTCAGTTTATGGTCACCTCTCCTGTCCGCTCCTTCCCACAGGTGTGGCCTTTTACTTTCTGCACCCCACAGTGTGACACACAAGATTTAGCTGTGATCTTGGTCTGCACAGGAGCAAGTATAAGCAAGAGCCTTTCTGCACACAGCAATCCTTGGTAGTAACTAAACATGGTGCATTTTCACTGCTATAAGCAGACACTGTCTGCAAAGACATGCCATTAATTTCAGAAAGTGCAGTTACTTAGAAGACACTTCACTGAAAAGTAAAACTTCTGAGCAGCATAAGTTCTAATTCCAGCCAGGACACAGTAATAAGATCCCCTCTGAAGGCTTCTCTAGGATGAACAAATGCAGTCCTCTCACTCTTTCCTTGTAAGATAAGTGCTGTAGTCCAGCCCACAACCATCCTGGTGGCCATCTGCTGGCTTCCGCTAGTTGGTAGATAACTTTCTGGAAAAGTGGCATATAACTTTGAACTTCTACATAGGAAGTTAAGCTAAGTTCTTGATTTAATGTCACTTCAGAAAGATAGAAGTTAGTGTGGTCAAATTCATCTTAACTCAAGCCAATACCTACTGGAGGTTATTTCTACATACACAGAGACACCTCCACATTATTGGTTGGATGTATACTATGTACTCCTTTATTTTTATTGCATAAATAAAATAAAGGAGACTCATTAACACATTCCAGAAACATCACACCATAGATTAAATTGTTGGCTGTATTCACTCAGTCCCACGGTCTGGGAGTTTAAAGTATGAGTGCACTATAACAATACGCTTACACCAGTTACCTCTATATCATGTCAGTCATGATGTGTGCTAAAACAAATGATATTTAGCATCTAAAATTTTGGTGTTTGTTGGTTTCAGTCCATTTCTATTTTTTCATTTATGTAAAGAATGAGAAGATGGTTTCTCTTACCTATTTCTCCTTCTCTTTGTAGTGCATTGATTGCTTTACACTTGTTTAGAAAGATCAATATTCCATTAGGTAGCAGAGGAATAGCACTAGAGCAGAAAACAGCCTGGCTGTTCTCAAAATAGAAAACTCAGTGTTGAAAGGCAAATATTTTTTTTTTTCCAAAAGTGGAAAGAAAATCTTTTTGGTAACTAAGCAAATTATGGTGTGTTTCTACAGACTTCCTGGCAGAGTGTAGCTGTTGTTGTCAAGAGAAATTGTTTTGTCCATCTCCACCAAATCTTCATTAATTCAACTACCTGATAAATGTGCTAAAGAAAAAAAATTAGCAAGTTGGTAGCAAACATATGTGCAATAGAAGATCCATGCAATGATGTTCTGTTTAACTTCATTGGTACATAGTACATAATGAGCCACAGAGAGATTGTTGTACCTAATGCCTATTTGCTCCAGAAATCTGTGTTTCTCAACTGTCAGACTTCTTGTGCAAATAAAGGCAGCACAGGTAGGCCTCCTCAGTAGCTATCTTCCAGAGTTTTGGAAGGTGTATGTGATGTTCTTTCATTTTTCTTAGTTGCATTTTCATAATGAATAGGAACTTGCATCATCATATAACGAGGCATTGTAATTATGATGGATACAGATATAATTAAAAATCTTTGCAATATAAAATGATGAATAAATACAGGCTTTCTACGATGAAGACATTTTTAAAGATTAGCAAGGGAGTTATCTGTGTTTGCAGGCTTGGAGTCAAACAATTTACTAGCTATTGGGAGGTATGAACCTATTGATTCCAGTGCTTTGCATATTTAGCAAAAAAAATGTAGCCTGGCATACCTAGAAATTTTAATTAAGATTTCCAAGCCTTAAATGTCCCTGTACAGACACCATATTTAACAGATGTGGGGAGCCTTTAAGAAATTTCAGTATCAAAACTCTGTTTCTATGATGACCAGAAAAAGGGACCCCAGAAAAATTTCAGGACAGGCCCCACTGTGTTCTCTAAGGAATAACACTGGTAACAAATTAGACTCCATGCAATATATGTTGCTATACTTTTAAAAAGCTTGAATGGGCCCTGGAAAGATTAATTCCTCTAAGTCCTCTTTATCAAGGTGCCCTTTGGGCCTAGTGGAATCCTTGGTGTATAACCACAGAATTCTTCTGAATTATTTTTAATAACTTGTTTTTATAAACATATTCAGAATTTAATAATGAGCTCATTTTACAGTTCATTTTTTACTAAATTAGAATACATTCCTTTAGAAATAAGACTGTATTTGACTTTGTTGTTTTGACTTAAAAAACCCAACCAAACAAAAAACAACAAAAACAAACCCCAAACACTTACACATAAAGTGCTTTAGGCACTTATAGCACTTCCTTTTTGTATGTGGGCAATGTTCTGGATAAAAAGAGCCCTTTTTCAGTGTACTGTACTCCTCATTATATAAGTAAAAAATCCAGATATAATGTGGTTTGGATTTTGACTCTTATTTTGACTTTTCTCTTTAAATAATATCAATGGGGATTATGTATCTAAATTTATATCTACTTAATATCATGAAGCCCTTTATTGTGTTTAAGGACAAAAAAATTGGAAAGCAGAAAATTGTTGCTGAAAGACATTATGTTTGAAATGGTCATAAGCCAATAGCGTAGAAGATGTAGTAAAGCTTGGAGAATGGTTATTAGAAGTGAATATGGTGATGCTGAGCAGAGTTGTCATTTTCAGTGACAGGAAACAGTTTTGGCTGAAGGTGAATAGAGGGGTTTATTTTTCAAAATTACTTTTTTTGCTAGTATTTCTGGAAAAAGGCCACAGTTCACAGTACACTGATGTGGATTATTTGTCTGGTTATTTGGCAGGGTTGGTTTTGATATTTTTTTGGTCAGGGAGAGGTATTATGATCTGCTTTTCTAATAAACTATGCTAAATTTAGAGATACAGTGAATAGGAATTACAAATTTAGAGGAGGAAATTATCATTCTTTCATAAATTCTCTTCTTCAGTCCCATTACTGTTAAAACTTTACCTTTCTATGGCCCAAAGTAATTCTGAGCACTTTTGAGTTATCATTTTGGAAGACACTGGCCAACCCTGAGTGAAATGTCAGTTCATCTTGGTTTGTGGGCAAATTCCTTCCAGTCATAAGAGTAAGCAAAGAATAGCCTCAGTTTTTATTAACAGTGAAAACAGTGGCACTTTTAGACACTATCCACATTTATATTATCAATAAATATGTTTGCTTGCAGTCCCTGTGACAATCATGACCCAAGGCACTGCTTGTAATAACCTTCTAGGCCTTTTGTCTCTAATTAATCACCGACTTTATATGTTAAATTATTGACAGAAATAAGCTATGCCCTTAAAAGGCTTTTAATACCTTAATCTCTCTTCTGCCTCTCAAATAGCACTTGCTATTTGGAGACTTCTAACTTGTAAATTTTTTTGTCCCCTGAAGTTGCAATTTTGTGTGAGAAAGTGTATCCTTGTATTTTCACACATGGTGTGACCTGACAGCAAAAAGAGAAAAGAAATAATTGGATACAGTAGATTATTTTTTTTAAGGCCTATCCTCTGTAGGTCTTGTAAGGGCCTTTGTAGGCCTGTATGGGCCTCAAAATGGCAGCCAGGCATTAGGAATCAGATCATGTCAGTACAAACAGGTGTGTAAAGACATTAAATCTTCTGCCCATAATTTATTTTTTTTTTGCTGTCCGAGTGTGAGGAGGTGTTGGCTCAGAGGTTTCTTTCTAATTCACATTGCTGGATATAACACTTCTACAGGAAGATGATCTCATTAGGTGATATAAATGTTATTGATTCCTGCCCACATGCGTGCACACACACACACAGGTTTAAGCCCCAGGTTTAAAAATTAAAAGCTACCAGAAACAGTCATTTTAAGAACTACTTGTTTTCCCTATAAAGCTAACAATTATGTGTAAAAAAATCACACTGCTAAAATTCAGATTTAAGGTATCTATGGGCATTATTTTCTAAACATCTAGCAAACTATTTCCAGAAGATATTGTAATTAACTATGTTTTAATGCCACCAAGGGGCATTATTCTGTCTACATTATCATTAATTTTTCTCAGTGTTCCAATTCTTAGAAAAAAACGATCAAGACAGGACTAACCATCGTTGCTTATCTGCTAGTAGCCGGAGGAGGAGAAAGAGTGAGAAGAGACAACTTTCTTCACATAGATGCCAAGAAGCCCTTATTTATTATTTTACAGCTCTTTTTATACCCTTTTAACCTCCAGACAATTGGACAAGAAGCCAGCCACCCCCTGGGTGATTGGCTGAGGTGTCACAACACCCATAGTCAAAACATCTTTCTACTGTTTTACAAACAGCCGCCACCAAGTTCACAGCTGGTGGGAGTCTTTGCGATCCCACGAGAAGGAAAATTCCAGGCAGTAGTTATTTTAGCATCCACAAACCATCAGTGTAGAAAATCAGCAAAGTCCAATTAAAATTATTCCAATGGGCTATAAAGCAGTAGAAACCGATTCTCTTACATTATTTGGAAACCCATGATTTTCCCTATTAATGAAGTGACCAGAATGTTAAATCCTTTAATAAGCAATGTTTTGGATTCCGCTGGAACAATATTCATCCTGTAAGCAGCGTCCTGAAAGCAGATGTTTTGCATCTATGCTAAACTTGTCCAACTTGACCTGTAAGTATTGAACAACATTTATTATAATCATACTTTGCCAAGGCTCTAGGTTTTCTTCTATTCTATGTTAAACATCACCAAAAATCCACTTGTATGAGTAGAAATCGTGTGCTTATCTAGGACAAAAGCTGTCCTTAGTTTTATAAACCATTAGTACTAAGAATAGGTTTCCTGTGTCTGCTAAGTGTTAGGGTTTCCTTAGCATTTAGAAAGGCTGACAATTTACATAATTTAATTTATTCTTTCCTTTTTGAAGAAGTAAAATGATATTTTGATGTAAATATAAAATTATTAGGAGATGGAACCCCACAAGATGGGATGCAATTTCCACAGGAGCTGGGAGGTTGCTAAGATTTATGAATTAAAATAATAGTTAAGGCACATGCTGTAACATATGTTTTAATATTATGACTCAGTCATCTTAAAGGAACAAGAATGAATGTTTATGATTTCTTAGCTTTGCAGAAGAGATGATAGAATCTTTTTCCCCATTTTCTGAAATAACTTTCACCAGAGAGGAAAAAAAAAAAAAGGACTCTTTTCTTTTGAGATTAAATTTACCCTGTGCATGTGAGTGACATTTGGATTAAATAATGAAAAAAGAGGAAAAAAAAAAAAAAAAAAGAGGAATATGTGAGGATTTCCATTGCACATATGCTTCTGAATTGAAATTCCTGTTGGGCATACCAGTAGTTCCACTACTGTTCTTTGGGTGATGGTCAAAACACAGACTACTGCTCTGGGAAACACACTCTTTTTCTGCAATGTTTATTATGATCTTGTGATGACTTTTGAGAAACACGTCTGACATGGTCACCACAAATGAGGCTACTCCTTGAATTTAAAGGCTTAGCAGCCTATTTCAAGGTTTATTTTTCAAATATTAAACTATTGGAAGAGGGCAGTAGACTGGGTAGAGGGAAGAAGCATAAGAAAAATAACAGATATTTTAAACTAGCTAAAATAGAGTATCTTTTCCTGTGTATCATAGTTTCCTCCTTTGTGTATAGTTGGGAGTTCTGATAGTGCCAGAAGTAGTAGATGCTTAGGGAAAGAGCATAAAAAAAATAAAGCAAATATTGCTCGTGCTTTCCTTGTTATACTCTCCTCTACTTCTACCAGTCAGAAATGTAAGGGCTTCCTGAGCCAGAGGTTGCTTTGTTGTGTTTAGTAAGCACCAATGGACATCCTCATCTCATAGCTTTCAGGGGTTCTTTTTATTGAACACTCTTGTTTTTATTCTCTGCAATACTCTGACAATTTTCTGTGACAAGAAACAAGTGAACCAGACCTTTGTTTAATTTTTAGTAGCTGGTGCATATATTTCAAAACAGCCATGTTTGCTGCAATTTAGGACAGTCTAGGCTGATAAACCTCTTTGTTACGTGGCATGCCCTTGCTCCTACTGCATCCATATGTACTATTAGTTTGGTAGTGCTTTCTCCTAAGGTAAACCCATTTCTGGGATTCCATTCAAGATGATAGATAGATGTGGATCAAGGAACAGACTCAGTAGTGACAGCAATGAAAACCAGGCCCTTTAAGTGGTGTGTTGAGTGCCTTAGACCTTGCAGTAACCTGGCATGTAATTTTGTATGATGTGCTTCCCAGCCCAAACACTTCCTCCATCACCTTCTCTCCATAGGAAATGGAAGCCAGAGTCTGTACCTGACAGTTGAACAGTGCATCAGACAAGCCTGAATTTCAGCTGTTGTATTTTGATTGTTTTTCAGATTAACACAAAGAAGGATATGCAGACCTTGGAGTCTGGGAAGAACAGTAAGCATACTTAAGGCTGTAGGTTTCTTCTTCTCCAGCATCTCTTGGTTTAAGGTACTGCTTTGTGTGCATAGTCCTTGCATAACCTGTTTCTGCACTGGGAAGGGAGAGAGCAGGAGAAGCAGGGACCCAATATAGGTCATCAGATTGTTTCACCTACTGGTTTATGCAGATACTGTTTTGGGCAATCAACCCTAACATTGTCATTCCTGACAAGGCTCCCGGGTTGGAAGTGGCAGGTACACAAATGTCTCTCACCTCACACCCTGCAGCTTGGCCTCTCTCTCATTCCCACTTTTGTGCTGTATCCCCTTTGCACTGTGGTGTCTGCCATTGGCACTTTTCACACTGATCTGCTTGGAGAAGCAGCTGTGAGAGGGGATAAAGCAGACATTCTGGGATAGGCACTGGGTGTTTCTGCAGCTCTGCAGCATGGAGCGAGGTGGCATCAATGGAGAAAATTCACCTCTCTACAAAAATCTTGTTCAAAACCTATGTTAATCTGAAAATCTTGATCTAAAAATTATGTTTTGTCCTGGTCCTCTGCAAATGGGGAGATTCATCTTAAAATGGATGCAAGTTTTTTGAGTCAGATGCTCCAGAATTAAATGTCTGCAGACAATTCTCTAAAATGGATGTAGTGTGTATTATATAATGACTTTGGATGATCCTAAATTGATGAGGGGGAGAGACTATCAGGAAGGTACTTTGTCCAAATAAAAAAACCCCAAACCTCAAAAAACTGTCTGGAATACAATGCTTACAAACCATCTGAACTGTTCAAATCTTGCTCCAATTTCATTGTGCTTTTTTTTTGGTGTGTTTTTTAATTTTCATTGAGTTATGTAGCTGCTGATATACCTCTGTAATTACAACTATCTGAAACATGGAACTGGGGAAGAAACAATCAGATTAACTATTCTTTATTTGGATGAGTTAGCTTCTGTGTTCCTATGATAGAAACCTTTGGTCTTATCTAGTACAAAATCAATGTATATCTATATATCTATATCCCTGATTCAGAGGACTTTGCAAATACATAACAGAATAGCTATAATATCTTAAATAATCCAAAGTAAACTTAATTTTCTCATTGCTACTGCATAATCTTTCCAATGTCATTAAAACAAGTAGCTCACTGCCATGGGAATTTTCCTTTTATTAAAAACTAATGAAAAAAGGGATGATATACTAGAGAGCCATTTTTCTTATCTGTTTACTTGATGTCTTAAGCACTGTCTGATTTTAATAAAATGTTGGAGATAGGTAAATAATATACCTCACAAGTCTTCTACCAGTGATTAACTGAGAAAATAAACCTTATTCATCATTCACATATATTCCTAGATGACCCTTCTCAAAAGCTTTGCAATAGAACCTGAATTCTTCCTTTCCTAAGCCTTCAAGGGTTTAATGAAATAGAAATCAGACATTTTCTTCCTTCAAAATTTGGAAATTAAATTGGCCCTCATTAAAGGGAAAAACAGTATGATGCTGACTTCCAAGGCTAGGAGCTCTTGGCATTTTCTACAACCTTTGTGATTTCTTGTACTGAGACAGTGCTCCCATTCACTTCCTTCTCTCCTATTGATCACCTTTAACTAGAAGAGACAAAGAGAGGCTGTGATGGAGATTACTAGAATTTAGGAATAGCTCAAGAAAAAATACTTTTATGACAGTTTCTTCAGTGACTCAAATATTCAGAAAGAATTTAGGAACTTTGAAAGTATTGAGGTAGTACAAAGAGCTGTGTTGGAAGGGAAAACGGAATTTAGTAAGCACAACTTCTTGGTAAAGTTCTTGAATGATGGTAATTGGTAATTTTTTAATTATTCCCCCCCCCTTTTTTTTTTTTTATATTGTGGTAGATAAGAAACGTAAAGGACAAAAAATAAGATTTCCAAACTAAATCTGGGCTTCATAGGATGTATAGAAGGAACAATTTAAGGAGCTTACTGACTTCTGCTTTCACTCCAGAATGTGACAGATTCCTTAATTGGTGTAAAAAGAACATCAGTATTCCCTTGGAACTGAATTTGGTTGTGCTTCCTGGTTGTTTGTTTTGTTTTGTTTTGGTTTTTTTTTTTTGTTTTTGTTTTTGTTTTGTTTTTGTTGTTGTTGTTGTTTTGTTTTTTTTTTTTTTCCAGAGGACTTGGAAGTTTGCAATAATATAATCTACTTGAATCTGCTGAACTCTATTCTTCCAAGTATTGTGGCAATGCAAAACAATAATCTGTTTCATAGCTCAAAGAGGCAGCAAGCTGTATGTCATTCAAAGGATACCAGGGTTGGTAGATACATTTGGATAAAGAGATGTGCAGGAGGAAGCAGGGAGATAATATTGGTTAAAATGAGACTAACATTGTGAACAGTGTTATGTGTTTTGTAACTTACCTGATAGGGTTTTTGTTTCTTTCATTTATATTTTTTCTTGCAAGCTTCATTCAAATGAGTACTGGAACCCAGAAAACCTTATTTGTTTGTAGTGGTATGAAATAAGTAAATTAATTTTGTTTAATATTGATATTTTAATATGCTCTCTTTCTGAAATATTAATGGAGCCATTAAGAATGTCTCCTTCTTTTAGATACCCAATGGTATATTCACAGATGTGTTTTTCAAAGCAATGAGAATAGAGTTAATGAATGAGCAAAGAAAACCACTGAGGCTCTTTAGAGTAACCATCTTTCATGGCTGTCACAGTGACACAAATTCACAAAACCAAAATTCATACTAAAAACACATAATGAAAAAGCCACACAATCACACAAGCTAAATTCCAGACCGTGTCCTGTGTTATCTTTTAACAACAGCCTTAGGAAGATTATTAGTGATATTCTAACCAGCATGATGACTATAGTATGAGTCCCTAGATAATAATAAATTATTTTTCTATAACATAAACCACTGGAGCAGCATTTTTTGAGCTCCCAAACTACATTTATTTGTTCTAATGTGAAAATTGTACAATAGCCATCTGAATATACCAAAGGTACTACATTTCTGATTTCAGCAGGTTTGGCCTGAGATATACAGTGTTTCATTTAGTTTTCAGATTTTGGAAACTATTCCTAGATTGCAAAGGTCTTTTTTTACATTTTTTTTTTTTTTTCATAAATCACACAGCTGACATCTCTGGAGGTACAATTTAGGTTTGCTTGTGGTAGGGAGAAAGTGGTTACAGTATACCAGCTTTTATTACTATTATTATTAATTACTATTAATATCACATGTTGACCTGCTGCAATCCCTGTTCTGCTGTTTATTAATGTTATTTTTTACCATTCTAGAATTTAAAAATATCTGTATTATCTTCAAGCAGGCTGACACTGTTATGAACTGGTCTTATTCTGTCTAGTGACAGACAGCAAGATCATTCAGAAGCTATTCCATGCATTTTTTTTTTGCACCATGTGCAAGAAGCTTGATTAAAATAGAAGCCTAGTCAATTTATTAAGGCTCTCTATTCAGCAGAAATATTGTATAATACAGGCACTCTGCTCCTTTTGACCTGTTTAACAGAAATGTAACTGAATAGTCCAGACTAGGGCAAGGATGCACAATAAGCACTGCACAATGTAATATTTTAGACTTGCTGAGGCTCTTCTCAATGCAGTCTGTGACTTGTAAATATGGCTTATGGAAAAACTGTACATTTAATTTCAGTAAATTTAAGGGTAAAAGCTGCATGGACCTAGTGGAATCAGGACTGGATCTTTGAGTCACTATAAAGAGAAATTTACATAGAAAATCCACACTCATCTAAATGCTGAGTTGTTTTTTTTTTTTCTTAATAGAATTAAGCTGAAATGGAATACTGAGAACATTAGTTTTAAAATAATATTTGAAGCCTTTATGTTGCAAAGTATATACTCTATTAGTTTCCTATGTAGAGGATGCCTTATGATGAAAAAAATATATTAATTTATAATTGGTTTATACTCTCAGTTAAAGTTCAAATAAATTTACCATCATCTCTAGAAAAACGTGTTGAGACAATAAATACCCTTTAAATAAAATGTAACTATTTGAATCTATAATTCACATCCAGGAGATACAAACAACATCCCATTGTCATGGGATTGTAAATGCTTATCTCACTTTCATTTTATAATATTAGAGATAAATTAAATGTAATATAACTCAGTTTTAAACAAAGCTACAGCTTCTCTGTAATCTGGAGAGAGCTTGATGTTTGCAGTCAACTGTTTCTATTTATATCTACCCTGGTAGTAGTTAATTGACAAAACTTGTTTAGCTATTTCCTTTCTCATCCCTATTAACTCCTTAAAGATAAAAAATGTTTCTCTGTAACGTGCTAGTGTTTAGGGATAGGAGATGATGTAGCATATTTATTATTCCATGTTTTTATGACTGATTTAGTTGCAATCATCTTTTGTGTGGAAGTTCCCGAATCCTTAGGCAGATGTAGAGGAAACTAAGCTGACTTTGAAAGTGAACACCAGGAGCTTGGTGCCTCACTCCATTTTTAATTAGTGTCTGTAGGTGTTAACAGTGTGTATGTGGTGTCCCAGGCACACCCACATCATCATTCATAGTAATTTAAGTAAGGAAAAGTCTCTGATGAGAGCAGATGGCACAGGCAGTAATGTCTCTTAGACTTTTGTGGTTTTTCAGCAACTGTTTTGAGCTTTGGAACATTATTGTGGTTTATAGAAACATAGTCATTAAAGGTAAACACAGTTCATCAGTGTGGAAAACAAGAGGGGAAAAAACCTATTTATTCTACTTAGCATAGTAACATAAGTAGTAGAACAACTCTTAAAGGCAAATCTTTTTCTTTTAATTTTTAGAGGAATATTTAGCTGCCAAATAAATTCTTATACATTCTTATGAGGTCCACAATTTTTCCTTACTTAGGTAACCTTAATAAGTCATGACCAGGTGAAGCTCTTGTAAGAGTTCAAATTTGTGTTGATGCAATAAATCCAGGAAATAGACATTTTAATCTGTGACTTCTGAAACAGATATTGCTAGATTTGTTTTTCTATTTAGACAGATGAGATGTAAATTGGTGAAAATCAAGAAAACTATAATTCCACTCATGTTATTAATTCTACTTCTGAATTTTCGTTACTCTTTTTCTAACCAAAGTAAGGTTTCACCAGTCTTTGTGCATAATAACTCATTTCTCTCCTGTAGATACCTTGTAGAAAGCTCCAAATAGGACAATTGAGAAGCAAAGAGGGCAAAACATCTATTTGTTTACATACTGATAGTATGAGCACTATAATTGTCAGACACCTCTACCTTTCATTAGATACTGATATTCATTCTTGTAACTGAGTCCTTACATCAATCCTTAGAGTTTCTTTTCTTTCAGAATTCTTTGCCAACAAATATAATTCTCATGCTGCTCATTGCACTGCAACTTTTGATCCCTTGTAACCACCCTATAAAGAAGCCTACATCTTCTGATACTTCTTGTATTTCTATATCTGTTCTTAGATATCTCTCAGTGTCATGGAGGTTGGTAGTGGTGTTTCAGAGAGCTAAGCACCAGGTCCACTCCTTACCCATCACATATTGAAATAACAGATTTAAAAAATGGTCATATCATCCCAGGTGGTTGCTTCCAGGGAATTTCTTATTGCAGAAACTGGGATTAATATGAAGGGAAACATGAAGAAACTCTTACTGAGAATATGAATTTGAAGCACAGTAATAGGCCTTTGAAGGGCTTTGTTGTAAAGACTAAATGATGTCATGTCCACACAGAATTTATTGTGAAAGTTGGACTGTGTGCCAACAGACTTAAACATGTGATATACATGAATGTGACCTTTAAACTACTTTTCCAAGTTTCCACATGCTACAGAGCTGAGTAAACGATATTTACACTCAGCAACTTTTTGAAGATACTTCTTCTGAAATCTCAATGACATGCCTCTTTTTTAGGTGAATTAATTTATTCAGCTTTTATTGTCTAGCCTGTTCCTGGATGTAGAATGAAAACATTGACCTTGACTCAAGAAATCCATAAAGATACAAGGAATCAATTTAAAAAAATAAAGTGCTTGTGAAAGAGCTAAGTCTGCTCTAAAGCTTTGAATTATGTGGGCTTGCAGGTCATTACTGCAGTGCTTTCTAACTCTGATAGCACCTGGGTCTTTCTGACATTTTCATTTTGACTCAATTCTATAAAAAACCCATCCATGTTTTTTGTTATTATCTATTAAAAATGGGTGTAAAATATAGTGAAAAGTCATGAGGCCTGCAGATAAAAGGAATTTTTCTTGGCTGATCAAAAGGACACATGAATCAGTCACAATGTAACTTCACGATCACTTATTTTCCATGTATTTTCATCCTCCTTTAAACTGTATTTTTCATATCTCAGTATCAATTTAATTTAAGATCTGAATTAGAAAGGAAAATTTTAAAAATATTAATTTTAAAATCTAGCTATTACTCTGTATAATTGTAAGCTTTGACTTGGAAAATCCCTTCTGCCATGAAGCTGTGATCACCAAAGGATTGACCAAAGAAATTAAAATAATTATTTTATTGCAATGAGGCGTTAGTTAGTAAATGTTGCCAAAGCACTCTTGAGACTTTCACAGGATGAAAATATGTGTGTTCGTGGAGGAATGATGTTAGCAAACAAACATCCTGGTGCTACACCCAAGGGCTGCTGATACAGTGCTCTGAATCATTTAAAGTATAAATGTGTAAAGATGCCTTTCAGACTCCTCACAGACTCAAATGTGGTGTTATTGTTATCGTTGCTGCTCCTCTTGTGCATGTTTTTTCTCCAATAGATTATTTCAAAGCACGTTTATATTAACTGTATAAATCTCACTGTGCTCCCAGGAGTTGTATTTTATGGTTGCATTACATTTACAGAGGATAAGATCAGGGTACACAGAGGTTACTGGCTTGACCCACTGAAGTAACTTCCACTGAGGTTAAGTTGGCTTTACATCTTGAAGGGAGGCTGTAGGACTTACTAAGAATAAAGTCACAAATGACTTGTCCCTAAGGCGTGAAAATCTTGTCCGAGATCCACTTAAAATAATGACTCCTTGGAGCTTTTTTCACTGTTAAAACCAAGCCATGGTGCTCTTGCTCACTTCTGTAGCAATTAGTACAGATGACTTCAGAGGGACCACTTGGGACAGAAAACAGTACTTGAAGATTGCATTCTGACCTCACAGATTAAAACCTCACAGGTTCCCCACAGTTCTCTATCCAGGCATGGTAATTTGTAGAGGTCTCACTGCTCTTTCAGACTGTTGTGTTTCTTTGGAATCACAGAATTCAGAGGTAAAAAGAAAAGGCTGTGTACAGCAAATGCTGTCCTGATAGCTCACGCTGGCTCTTTGAATTTCGCAATAGAAAAGAAAGAGGAAACAGGTTGTTTTCCTATTGGACTATTTCTGTCCAAGTTATTAATTCCACCTCTACAACTAGAGAATAAAAGGCAAATACACATTTGAAATCGTTCAAATAAATCTCTCATGCTCTAGTAACACCCATTCAGCTGAAGCAGTCCTTTCAACCTCCTCAGTGACTTCTCCACTGAATCCTTCCCTCTTATAATGTGAGTGTGTGTTTGCAAACACTGGAAGGAGGAACTTCAAGTGCTGGCAGCCAGGCTGACAATAGCCCTTTAGGTCTACTGGGCATGGGTGTCTAAACTCAAGTGCTGGGTGACTGACAGATTTGGCTTGCCTAAGTGTGGATGTGTTTTTAGAATGAGATGCAGATGGGTTGTTGTTTCTGTAGCTCCTTTAGCAAAACTAGCAACTGTTAAGTGATGTTATGCAAAGGAGTCACATTATTACCTATTATTATTCCCATTTATGAAAACAATGGGCATACAAATAAGGATTGTTGCCATCATGAAGAGCTCTCAGCCTAATAATTGAGCCACAGGCAGGTTATGATAGAGGACCACTGAACACCCCTGTGTGTTCCATTGTGCCATATCTTCTATATTTAGCTGTGCCAGGGAACCCTTTTTCACTCTCGTGGCTCAATCTGTTCTGTGATTAACCAAGTGACATCTCATCTGTGTGTGAACAATCACAAACACAGTGAAACCATGAAAGCCATTAGGCTGGTGTCAAACTCTGAAGACAAGCAGTTCTGGAGTGGTTGCCAGAATTGTAATAATTTCAGTCATTGCAAGCAAGTGTAAAGGAGTTGTTAAAAGGAAAATGCCTCATCATCCTGGGAAATAGAGGCATTCTTGGCCTTCAGTCAGGAATTCTTCTTCAGACCTAGTGACATATTTAGGTGATTATAACACCAAATTACTTTCCTGACCTTATCTGTTCGTATAATAGATGAGATGTGTGTGATTTTTAGGATGGAAGGAATAAGGGAGGATGGGATATTTACATTTCAAATAAGGGAAATAGTACAATTCTCTCGTTATTAAAAAACAAAACAACACAACAAAAAAACCAACAAACCCCACAACAACAACAAAACACAAACACAAAAACCAACAAAACAAACAAAAACCAACACAAAACTCAGGAAGACCAGATTGAGATTTTTAACATCAAAGGTGTAAATTTAAGACAAATGTTTGCATCATAATTGGGTAAATGTAGCTTTCTGATTTCTTGGCCAACTGAAGGCATGTTAATTCCTGTTGGAGATATTATGTGACTGTTTTCTGCAGATTTCATCAGTCTACTCAAAGAACAATAAAGCTACTCTGAAGTCATGTAATAAATGTCCATAACCTGCCACCAGCTAAACTGGTGCACTCATATTTAGTCAGATATCCCCCAGATGTACAGAAACTGAGAGCACAACTTGGCCTGTTGGATTTCATCTGTTCAGCAAAATATTATGCACACGTATCTCTCCGTGCTTGTGTTAAGTGTGCTGACAGAGCTAACCAAATTCTGATGGAGTTCAAGTGACTATTGGAATTAGTAATCTCAATTTGTTTCTTTTGCTGGATCTATTTCACAAGTGTGTTTCACATTCTCAGAGTAAATACAACACTCCAATACAGTGGTTAATAGCCCCAGTTGCTCCCCTCAAATTGGTCCAAACAGTTTAATGGGGAGGGGTCAAAAAAAGCTGCAATCTGAACTATCTAAATTTACATTTTGATTTCTAAACTTGGCAATCAGTCTCTACCATCTAAAAACATGCATACTTTGGCTTTTTTTTTTTTTTTTCATCCCCTCAAAATGCATTATCTTCTCAAAATGTGTTTTATTATTTAGCTGGTCTGTTTTGTCAGCATGTGCCAAGCCCTGGTTCTGCCACAGTCAGGGGACTTGCCTTTGCACCTGTCAAGGCCCAGTCTGGAAAGCGATGCATGATAAAGAGGCAGAGTGTCTGTCCAAAATTGTTCAAGCAGCAACTTCAAATGCTTGGAGAGTCTTTTCTTACATGTCTTAACTGGACAGTTTCCATTCTCAAAGCCCTGTTTTCCACACCAAACTATTTTCAGCAACAAAAATAAGAAAGTCTGAATTTGTAGCTAAGTCTTGACATTCCCATGATGAAGTTTCTCAAGGGTAAGGCATGTTGAAAAGTTCTGTTACTGATTTTCTATGGAATTAATTCTGTAAGAGTTGGATTATTCTTTAAAGATCAAATGATCTGGAATAGTTATAATTGGTTATATTATTATAATTTCTATTTTTTTTTAACAAGCATGCCAGCCTGGTTGTGGGTAACCACTTTTAGCTGATACTGCTTGAGTTGGGAGCTTGCCAACCTCAGCTGCTATGGGATTCCCTCCATTTCAACAGGATTTACACCCTGTTTATGCTTGGCCAATGGACCAAATGTAATGAGTTATCTACTGTAACTTTGTCCTTAAACTGTCTATTACAGGTTTATGAGTTAATATAAATAAATGCAGGTGAAAGAGTGATTCATCTTCACCCCCTGTAATAGCTTACACTGGATAGTCTGTCAATATGGAATAAGCTATTTCCCATATTGGTACCTAGTTCTTGGCATATTTTTTATTAATTCCCTTTACAGCACAGAAGCAAAGCTTGACATTTTAAAATGGCACTTTACTTAGTATCACAATTAAGCTTCTGTGCCCTTAGGTGGAAGTAGTATGTGTAGTTTTATGCTGCTCAAAAACGAATGAGAATTGAATCTTTTTGCTCAGAAATATATTCTGTTTTATCACCAGTCCACAACCCACTTGGTCTCAGTTCTACTCATGTTTTATTATTAATCCTTTCTCCAGTAACTAAAATTCTCACGTCATCGTAAGTCACATCCTTCCAGTGTAAATATGAACAATTTATTACAATAAGTTGGATAATTTAGGTAATGTCTGCAAGTGCTAAATAGATCACAGAATGGCCACAGAGCAGCCACATGTCTCTTATTTTTCATCTTATGATTGAGTCCAGAGAATTGTGTCACTGTATTTTATGAGCTATACTACTGTTGAAATGGCTTATTGTTTTTTTTAGTACTTTTTCATGTGTTTGAACATTTATAGTCCATCTTTTCTTCCCTTTGTTATGTACAACTGCACTCTCAGAGACTATGACTTTGGTGATCACAGTTGACACTGGATGGTCATTCGGCAAGTTTGGTTAGGCTAGTGACTATAATGAAGTATAACATTAAAGAAACAAAGACCCAAGTACCCATTCCCATGGAAGTCCCAAGGCTTTCTTTTAAGATCCTGTCCTTATTTCCAGTCAGTATCACTGAGTTTATCATGATGTCCCTTCCTGCTCTTCCTAACGGACATTTCCATCCACCGATGCTTTTGCAGCAGATTATGTTCTGTCCACATTAGACATTTCACATGATTACTGAGTCCAGGGGATGTTTTAATGCTATTTAATTATTTTTCAACTGTTGAACAGGTGTTGAACTGTTTATTCTATTGCCAGTCTATTCCTCCCATCTTGTATGTGTAATTTTTCCCCCTTTTTGTCAGTAGTATGTGATTAAGCACAATTTGTAACTAACACCTATAATGACCCCTTGTTGAATGGATGTTTTCATACAACTACAGGACAATCATTTTAGAAGAATAATGTTTTCAGTTTACTATGGTGAGGTCCTGTTACACAATACAGGAAAGTCTTACTTTTTTATTTTTTATTTTTTATTTTTTTAGTTTTATTTGTCTGCATGACTATCCATTCTAATTCTGGTTTGTAACTTTCACTATAAGTCTTAAAAAGAAAAGAAATTAATTTCAGTAGCACTAATGAAAAAGCAAAGCAATATTATTTCACATATGGCATCTGGAAGATCAGAGGGCAAAGCTAACCTTTGTTGTATTTGTATAAGACATCAGTTCCATATAAAATATTCCTTTTAAATTTATCTTGCCCTTTCAGCTGAACTAGTTGGGCAGTTGAACAAGTCTTGGTCTTGCAGTTAAAAAAAAAAGTATGGAATTGTTTAATTTTTAATTATTTAATTTTTGCTAGTTTTATAATGTTTTAGGTAGGAAGTTATTATTGTGCTCATCAGCTAGATTTTAAATATAAATACACCCCTCTGTTATAATGTTGTTATAGTGTTCTTCTGGAATAGCCTCTCTTTGGTCTGTCCAGAAAGAAACATCATTTATAATTACAACTGTGCATTGATTTTTTTGTTGTTGCTTTTTGAATTATTCTAATTTATAACAGTTCAAGCCCATGTTAAGAAGACAGGCAAAAAGGCTGCAAATCCTGCCCCACTGCTCTTTTTTTTTTTTGCCTTATTGATGTAAGGCAATAAATATTTAAGTAAAATCATTGTTATTTTCCTTGGACTATGGGAGAGCAGCAATCCATGACAGGACCAATGCCCTGGGTGATCCTGCTCTGGCAGGGGTATTGGGCTCAGTGACCTCCAGAGGTCCCTTCCAACCTCTCCCATTCTACAATTCTGTGATGATTCTATGATTTTTTGATGTGTGTTGCTTTCCACATTGAAAAAATCCCACGTAGAAAGTTTTCTGAACAAAAGGTAACTTTCAAATGTGATTGAAGTCACTAATTAATTGTTCTGGTGTTCTGCAGATACTCCATCCTTACCTGCAGAAGTATGTCTAAAAATCCATAGACTTTCAGAGTAAAATTGAAATGAGTTAAGACTCAGAATCTAAAAGAAAAAAATAAAATAATAATAAAAAAAAAGCTTCATGCTTTCTTCTGGGTTAGGCCAGAAAATTAGGCTTTGTGAAGTGTGACATGATGAAAATCAGTGCAATTTCAGTGGATAGTCTTTACTACTTTTAGGTTAAGTTTGAAAGGTTTGTGTTCAGTTTCTTGTGGTGTCTTAAGTTAGATGCTCAAAGGCTGTATTTGTAAGATTCACTGCAGACTCAGCAGTAATACTGTGAGAACAGTTATGATGAGAGAACAGTACTAAAACATTGTGTAGGAGGCTAGTCTCTTGCAAATTTCAATATAATGTGTCAAGGACATTTAATCTTTTGGGCATTATTGATTCTGAATCCAAATTTGAGCTTCGGCTAATCTTCATTCTGATAGATGTAATGCAAATTAATGACTTAACAGAAGCATTGTTATATATCTAAGATAAGCATAATACCATCTCTGTATTTTTAGATTCATCTCAGAAAGGTTTTGCAAAATGTTGGAGTTGAAAACATCAGGGATCATGTAGGTCTTAATTAAGCATCAGAAATCTTCTCACTAATTATATTAATTTGACTTCTCAGCAAAATCCATGAGATTGCTTCTGTATAAGGCAGTGAGATGCCTTGATGTTGTAAATAATCTAAAACCTCCTGCATTTCTACTTTAATGCAGAGGAAACAGGGAGGAGACTAAGTTCCTATTTAGTTGTCCCATTTGAACACCAAAAGTTAGGCTGAAGTTGCTTGTGTTTATTTTCAAACTGAGTGGAATGCAAGAGAATTTGGTGAAGGAATGGGAAGATACATCCTGAGCTGGCTCTGTAAGAGCTTTTTAGGTGTCCTTACAGGAGCTAATAGTTGGTTGCCCCTTTTGTTTGCTTTCGCCATGTCTCTTCAGATCCTACTGACTCTGGCTGAAAAATCAATTTATACCAGGTTTTGAGTATTTGATCTTATTGTCCTGAAGGAGAGTTTGCCAATTATGTCATTTCGATAAATTGCCCACACTTTGCTGCATTTTCACCTTCTGTTCCTTTGTTTTTGAAGGCTTAGTCGGAGAGTGAGAGCTGCCAAAATTGCAACTGTGCAGTATTTCCTGGCCTGGCAAGTTTGACATTTCTCCCTTGCTGACAATGCCACGAATAGCTGAATAATAATGTAGCTGTTACTTTTTAAGCCTTTCCCACACCTGTCTTTGTTCATCTGCAGAGATTTCATGTTCTCTTTGAAGTGACTAAAATGGATGAATTTCCAAAAGTGGAAGGAAAACATACCCACAAAACTCCTTTCTTTTATAATGGGAGGCTGCAGGCCAATTAAAAGCAGCCTTTACTGAAATTAGTCAAAACCTTTTAACAGAGGAAAAGAATCTTCAGTCCAGATCTGAAATTAGGCCTGATTAAAAGCTACTGGAAACTCAAAATCTGGGGGCTTAGGTACCACCCCTTCTTTCCAGCAGGGAAGACACTTTCAAAACCAGACAGTTCCCCTGTGTAGAGTTGAAGCACCAGGGCTCTGTGATGTGCTTATGTCCTAAGGAACTTACTGCACACATAAATGTTTTGCCAGACATGAATAGTTTTCTTCCTCTTCTGAACTTACTAAGAAAGAATATTGTGGCTTGTCACTTGAATAGCAAAGTTGCAAGTTGATAGTTATAAATTGAGAAGGAGTTGAGACCACATCTGTTCTTTATTGTCCTGATTCTGGATTAGGTGACTAGAAGAAACCACAAATAACAGCAGCTTACATCTACAAGTCTCTAAAGTGCCTTGCAGAGGGAGTAACTGTCTCCTGTGAAGACCTCTGCACCTCAAAATATATGGTAGTAATTAAATTACTGCTAATTGAGTTTTGTAGTCCAGAGGCTCAAACACTAAGCAGCTACAACAGAAAATGCAACAAAAGGGAAATACCTTTTCTGTAACTTACATTTTTCATCTCATAATTGCCTAACCTGCACTGAGAATTGCTTTCTGTCACATCTCCCATCTCATTTGAATTTATTATTCTTGGATTTCTTTTCCTTGGGGGCAATTTTGTTTGTAGCTGCTGTTTGCTTACAGGATTGGAAATTAAAAAAAAAATTCACTGCCTGTCATAAAACAATTTACCTGAGAGAAAACAATAACACCACTGAGGCGACTGTAGTGTTACATTTCTTGGTAAATATGTGCTTTTTACTGATTGCTTTTATTTTCACAATTCCTCTCTTACAGCCTTTGACAGCCTCTAATTCCACAGAATAAATTCCCTCTTGCTCCAAAGCAGGATGCACCAGTTAGGCTGATAAAGGCAGTTGTATTAGCAGTGGGTAATAGCACAGAATAGAGACAAATCAGTAATGGCAATAATCTGTCATCGACAAAGAATAACTTTAAAGTGGGAACAAAATGGATATTTTGTATTATTTCCTCCAAGTCTTGAAAGCATGAGTCAAGATTTTTAAAAGCAAGCAACTGAACTTAGTTTGTATAGGGCAGATTTTACTGACATCTGGGAAGGTAATCTTAGTTTTGATGCTTTATGTGTTCTAAAAAGTTATTGTGGTATTAACTATGCTGACTAAAAATTTTCTTCTTCTTGACTTCTCTCAATTTCTATGAATTTTACCTTTTGATTTATATGTATTATTGTCATTTATTTTTGAAATTTATTAAATATTCTATACTTACTGCTTTCACCTCTAAAATGAATCTTTAAACATTAGTAGGTCTATTTGTTTATTATTTTGTAGGAGTTGGAAAAATAACAGCAGTGTATCCTGCTCTCAATCATGCTTTTCTGTTAAATTCACATCAGCAATCAATCTGTTTTGTAATTGTTTCTAGCTTTTTGGAATTGCTTCTTTAAAAGCAGTGTGGTTCAGACTTTTTGCTTGTCCATAAGAAATGCAGTAAGATGATTGGTTTTACCTCATCTATCACATTTTTTTTTAGCTGTAGAAGGAATTACTCATTATCTCTCAAGGTAAAGTTTAATATAGATTTCCTAATACATTGGATGCAACTCTTTTGATTTAGGAAATTGTCTTCCAGACTAGTACCAGTCTCTTAAGGTACACATTTCATTTTGTAGCCATGTGTGTTAATGCAACATTTTTCTCTGGGTAGAAACTATAAATTGATATTAAGAGCCCAGGGATCTTTTACCTTTTCCAGTTTTATGGTCTGTAAAAAGTGTCATTTATATCCTATCTTATGCTTTATCTGTTATCATACTGAACATTCATGATCACTGTCATATATTCTTTTTCAGTAAATCAAACAAAGGTAATTCCATTTTTTACTGTTTTCTCAACTGCAAGTAACATATTTTGGAAATCTCTAGTTTCTGCTTATGAAATGTAGACAAAATCTATCCCTGCCATTGCTCTCTTTCTTATATTTGATATTTTTCCATAAAGTCTTTTGTTATTGAGGATGAAAAACAGTAGGTGATATCTAATAAGTCAGACAGAAGATGTGCCAAATTTTCAATAGCAAGCTGCAGGGAAGTGCACAGCCTAAGAACTGCAATATATTGTTTCTATTCACAGGTCAACAAGGACTGTTAGATATGTCCTGATCCTTTGATGCTAATATTTTTGGTGGAAACAAAACTCTTCAGGTTAAATCAGTTACTCAGCTTGCTCAATCAACCCGAGCTTCCTTGGACTTTTATTTACAACACCCTTGGAATTAGGAAATGTAAACACTAAGAGCTCTCTCATTATATCGTGCTGAAAGAAACCCAGGACAGATAATAAATATTAATCAGTTATTTATGAAGAAAGTAAGAATTCATGTCCTCCTCAAAACCCACTTCCTTCTGCAGCCAAGAAACTGTGCCATCTTTCAATGCAGTAGAAATATTTGAAGCTCAGGTATGTGCATTTCTCTTACTGACTTCCCTGCATAGCAAAGCAGCATGCTTTACATATGGGAACACAGTTGGTGCCCTGCTCCACAGGCCAGTAAAGAAAGAGGATGGGTTTCAGGGTTGCCAGAAGGATATCTAGGGCCTTTTTTATGATCTTTCTGAATAGCACTGCTACAAGGGTAGCACTTTTATATTTTATTTTATTTTTTTTTAACTTTACTCTACACATTGTCATTTAAAAATACATCCTGGTCTGAAAATCACAGATATTGTTAGTGCAAATTCAGACAAGGATTTTTTTTTTTTTTTTTCTCATTTGGTGCAGTTTTGTCACATCCTCACTAGCTTTATTCTTCACAGCAGATATTTTAAAGATGTAACTTAAAAATAAAATCTGTCTGCAGCAAGGGAAGGATTATCACACATTGATTTGATAGGCTTGCTCTGAGTGATTTTGTTGGTTTATTGCTTTTCACAACATTTTAAACTGTCAGTGTTCATCACCCCTTTCAGAAATAATCATCAGAGGCTATTAGTCTTACCTGTGAAAGACAGACTGTACACATTTTTACAGCTTGTTAGACTTCTTGATTTTACCCTGAACACATAGCTGAAGTCTGTTTGAAATACGGTCCACCTACACACCTACATTCAAATTATTGCCTAGATGGTCCCACTGGGTTTCCTGATTTGTACCCTGCAACTAGCAAGATTCAGCATGCCAGTGATGATCCTAATGATAGCTAAGAGTCCCAAAACTTTTGGTTTTCATGGCAACCACACAGTGTTGTACAATAACCACTGCTTTGTCATTTGGTTCAAGTTGAGATTTGAAAACAATCGGCAGTAGAAAAGCATTTTTTTATACCTTCTCTCTACACAGCCCCATATTCTTGCCTGATTGTTTTGTTAGCACACAAGATACATCTCTTTCCATGAAGTTAATTGGCAGGGGGCTTTCAGAAATATTAATGGTTACGTGTTTAGCTTGCTGTTCATGGCACTATGATAATGATAGTTTCCTCCAGGGGAACATTGATCTTATCCTTAGCTTGCATGTTTACCTCAGAGGTGTCAGTTGAAGCTTATGAAGGTTATAGTCAGAGGTGAAGAAAGGTGTAATGTCAGCAAGAAAAAATACCCATTAGCTGCAGATATCCAATTAGATATCAGCTAGTTGGAGATGAACAGTCATTTATGAAGGGATATTAGGGGGAGAAGAGACCTTTCACAAGTACTCCTCTCAAAGTCTGTTGTCTCTGCTGACAATCCCAGAATGGTGCTGAGGCAGGAGCTTTTGACATTGATGGCAAAACCCTGCCAGCCTGGGCTCCCTGGCTGTTGTCTCACAAATAGTGTTAATTTATACAGGTCTGTGTAAAACACCTAGCTTTCATCTCCTACTCCACATGGCAATAAGGGATGAGCTGCTGCCTGCTGGAAGCCATGAAAAGGACCCAGTAATTTTTGGTTTTGTCAATGGGCTGATAGGGGAACTTTGGAAATGAATAGCTTTCTCTTGCATGACAGTCTCAAGAAGACTGAAGAGTCTTTGCAGAAGAGTGACATACTGTAGGGTGGACCTCAGTATTATAGAAATTTTTCTTGTGAAGTGTGATGATAAGATACTTAGATACTTTTTCTTTTTTTTACATGCATGACTGTAACCAATTCATTCAACAGGCAGCATCTGGTATCTTTCTCTGTCTTCATGGTACCATAAAAATGATGAAGGAGAAATGGTTTTTAGAATAGTTTGATCTGGATGAAGGATTAAGGAGTTTAAGAGCAGGGAAAGGCAGTTAGATCATCTGATCTGAACTTTGGGCTGTGACTTGTATGTTGCATTTCACTCAGATGTCACTGTGTAAAAACCCAAACATTTAAATTGTATGACTGAACTTTCATGGTATTGAACAGCATGATACAGGAAACACATGGACTAATCTTGCTGCTGTTTGTGGTTATCAGGTGAAATTTGCTGTGATAGTCATGAAGCCTGTTCCCCTGTCTCCTGGTTTTGAAGGGATATATTGTTAAAAAAAAACCCCAAACAATCAACAAAAACCAACAATGATCAGCTTTAACCCTGAGCTGGCCAACAAACTAGATGCCAAGGTATTAACTTTGCCATAATTTCCTGTAGCAGATATTTATCCATTCTGGTATCTGTTGTGGCCAAGCATTATCAGAAAAAAAAACCAACAAAAAAAACCAAAAAATGGAAGGGGAAAAACTCTGTAATAACAACTCCCTCATGTTTTGTGTCTGCATCAGAATATGCTCTTGGCCTTCTGCAGACTGTTTTGTTACTGCTCCCTCAGCCTTTAAAGCAGGTTGCAAATGCTAGTGGTAACTAACTCTTGTACCTGCCTTTAAATAACTGCCCTTTTGCTTCCTGCCCTCATCTGACCTTCACGTTTTCTTTTGTTTTGCTAAAAATAAGTGGTCTAAAGCTTTCAGCAAAATGAAGGGACCTGTTCAGAGAAAAACTGCAATGTTAGAGTGTTTTTTACCTTTTAGTGAACAGAATATGCATCAAGTCAATTCTCTTAATAAGGCTAAATAATATTTATACTGTGCTGATCGGGGAGCTCCAAGCTTCTCTTGTGTCACACAGCATTTTGTTGCTTTGAGAACAGGATTCTTCATAAAATAAAACAGCACTGATTAGGAGTTATTTGGAATTAATATAGTGATGCTGGTGTTTCGGGATGTCATATACAATGGTGGAACAAGCAATTGGAACAGAAGAAAAAAAATTAATTTTCAATATCTAAATTTAATGAAGAAATAGTCAAAGCACCTGTATGATTCAGGAGGCCATTCTCAAGTGAAGTACAAACACAGCTGCTGCCCTGAAAACACAAAGCATAAAGCAAAGAGATAGGAAAGGCAGAAAGGGAGCCAGGAGGTGTGGGGGATTAACAAGAGACCAGGGTAGAGCCAGAAATACATCTCAGTCTTGTGCAGCTCTATCTTTCCAGACAGGAAAGGCTGGACTGAGTGTGGATCCACATGCACATTTTCAGTCTGCAGTTTTATACCTGCCACTGTCTGAAGCGTTGCCTCACATTCCTGTTTCAGTCCCTCTGTAAGAGTAGTGTGAATTAAGCCTCCCACAGTTACCCTCTCTGAATGTGATGATCTGTTTATACCTTTGCTCCTTGTCTACATGATGTTTTGAAACAGCCTTTCATGCCTGGAATTTCCCCTAGTGAAAGCTGGAAGCTCTGTTACAGATACTTTGACAAAACCTCTCAACAGGGGAACTTTCTGCCATGCTGTGTTTAAAGGTAAAAGAGCCACAGATATAGTTGTTTGACTGCATTTTAGGGGGCTTGGTCCTGGAACCATGGTTAACCAGGAACTAGATTTTCCCATTCACAGGGGTAATGGCTCAGTTCCTTTCCCACTAAGCTTCTAGATATGAAGTAAGAGTTGCACTTTCTTTGGAAGTCTTCCTTGTTGGCCCTGTGGATTGCATCTCTACCTGAGGTCTAAGAGACTGTAATACCCTGCTCAGTTTTCTCAAAGATTTGCCACAAATCCCAGTGGAATTTCTATAAGCTTTGGCTAGGGAGGAGTTAGACCTTCTTTCTTCTGCTTCCCTTGCCTTGCTCATCTGCTGTTTAGGGAAAATAGGTGCCTTGTCTCCAGAGACTGGCCTCCCCAGAATCAGAAGGAGCTATCTCCTGGGTATCCATATCTGTTATTGATTATTGCTTCCTTTTTTTTTTTTTTTTTTTTTTCTTTTTCTAAGAAGAAAAACCCCAAACAACAAATTATTTTCTTTTCTATATGGTTGCTTTGCATTTAGCTTTCTGGTATAAGGTCATTACCATCAGCATTGACTTTAAATCAATTCCCTTATGTTGAAAGTGGCTGTAATTTATTTTCAAATATCTTCATTATGGTAAAAAAAAATCCAGATACAATGCATGTTAAACTATACTGAAACCTGTAAGCCAAGTCACTGGAAGGCTGAATGTTTTAACAAGATCAGCCCTCCAGTTTTGAGTGTGTCACTGAAAGAGGCACTTTCACAAAGCCACAAGGTAGAAAATGAAAGTACACCAATTAATTTTAGAAGACTGATTTGATGTGTTTGAAATATACAGATCACATAGGATCAGATCCTTCCATGTACAAGAAATGTTGCCCTCCCTATAGAACTGAACATCACATGGACATTTTAAGACGAGCAGGTGAATTTAAAATAAATTTATTTTTCCTCCACTCTGCATTTGCAGGCAGGTTTTGAAGCAAAAATAACAATGTTCATAAAGTGCCCTTACCTAGTAAATCACATATTATTATACTCTTCTGAGTCTTCAGTGTTCCCATTTCCTTATTAAAGGTAAAGTGATTTAGATTATCTTTCCCAAATCCTCAACTGAATGAAAACTTTATCTCTTGAAAGTGATACAGTTTCTAAATACTGAGTCTCTGAACATGATAACTGACACATGGCAGACACAGCAAGGATGAACTGGGTGAATAGTGCCATCCGAGGTGCTCATAAAGCTGGGCTGTGTTTATTTGAGTTCTTATGACAGACCCCATGAGCTTCAGCAGGTAGCTCAACCCAGTAGCACCGAGTTCATAATCAGATGAGTTTAAAATAAGCATGCAGCCAGTGGATAACTCACCCCTTCACTACCAAACATGAGAACTGTTTAGATATTTTGAATTTATTTATTTATGTACTTATTTATTTATTTATCTATCTCTTTATTTATTTATAGAAAGTCTCAAAGTTGTCACGTCTGGAGCAACTGAGTACAGTTTCCTCACTCTTTTTTGCCTGGCTTCCTTGGAAAGAATCCAGCTTTCATCCTCTTTTCATGCCAAGCTGTAATTGTACCACGTTCATCATTTCAATGTGTTCCGGTGTCACGATCAACTTCAAATGTAGGGTGAGCAGCAAAAAACCTTGTAACTCAAAAGACTTATCTGACCTTTTCATTATGCTTCAAAACTTCATAATACCTTATCCAGCCAAAACAGGTATTTTGTTAGAAATAAATCAGTTTTAAAAATTAATCCCAATGGAAATGAAGAATGCTTGTGAGAGAACTTGAGTATAAAAGTCTAAATTTACCATTTCCTTTAGCTCACTTATGAGTATATTGTCCAGCACAGTTACAAGATAAAAATGTGTAGTATCCCACTCTTCCTTTGGAATACAAGCTTAAGCTTTACTGACAGAAGAATAAACAGAAATGTCTTTAAATCTATGCAAGGAAGCTAAGTAAAAAAAAATAAATTCTATAGGATGTTTCCCTTATAAATGATTATTTATTTTTTTTGTCATTAAGAAATAGGTATCTGTTATTCTAGAGCTTCTGTTGAGCTTCTGATCCAGCAATGTCCATTTATTTTATAGTGTCAAGATCGGTTTAACCTCAAGATGGTGCTAGATGGTTAAGTTGGGTTTCCCAACATCTATTCTTTATCATTTACATTTTTGCCAATGGAAAAGCACTGAAAACATGGAATTGGTTAATAACCAATAAGAAAGAATAAAGGTTTCATATGAAAGTGCATCACTTTTATAGATTATGTTTATTTACCTGAGCAAGACTTTAATTGTTATGAAAAGATATTGATTATATCAGTGTCTAAGAATAAAATAGCACCTGGGAATAAATGGAACATGTATAAGAACAACAGTGATGGGAGATCTACACTATGCAGTTTGACAGTTCACCTAGTTACTAGAACCAGGTAGTCTGGGAGTAATGGAAATGTCATTCTGGCAAATTAAAATAATTGAAACCTATCAGATGAATAGCAAATATTTAAGGTTCTTATATTTAAATATATAAAAATAACTTTTAAATATAAATATTTAAACTTCCACTCTTTCATTAAAAACATAATATGTGGCAGTACTTTAGTTATTTGAAATCAAGCATTTTCTCATTGTTGGATGGTTATCCAGGGCATGACAGCAAAATTTAAGCTATAAACAATGCTATGAAAGAGGCAAGCTCCTGCTAATGCAAAGGACTAAATATACCCATCCTTGGATCAGCAGGGAAGTGAGCTGCCCTGTTACAGCAGCTCCACTCTTTTGACAACTTTCTTAGCACAAGCAGATGTATAGGTGGTGAAACTGCAGAATAGAAAACACACACTGCTCTTGAGTTTTTTCTTTTCAGTTATACCAGGTCTGTTTTTTTCTAGTACAGACAAACAGTGGCCAGACGACCAGAAATTCATCTTACAGCTTCCTACCTGGTGGAACAGATAAGAGCAGCCCATGACAATGTTGTTACTTTTTATGGGAAAAAAAAAATGATGCTAGGTGTGTATAAAGGGCTTATGACTCAATGTATTGGTAACTAAAAAGGACCTACTCACTTGGAAAAATATCTTTTCCCAAATGAGGTGTGGGTCTGCTTAAAGACCCTGGTTCCTAGGCACATCTGAAAGCAGTGGGTGTGGAAAGCAAGGAATTTTTCTTCCCCACACCAGGTATTTTCTTTGTTCTTTTAATTTATTTTCTCTTGTCTTTTTAAATGTTTACTTTTTTTGGAAACAAAATCTAATCTTTTAAAAAAGCTGCAAAAGGGGAACGATTTCTGTGTTGATTTAATTTATTTTGCACCAGAAAGGCCTTTCAAAAATATGGCTGTTTAATCTTATAAATGAATCAGCAAAATAATATGGGAACGTGGGGAGGTGCAATGACAAGAGGTTTTTTATGATTTTTTTTTTTATTTTTTATTTTTTATTTTCACAGACATTTGTCTTGATATCTTCCAAAGTTTTTCTAAATGTTTAATGCAAGCAATTACTAATAAAGTGGATGAATCAGCCAAGACAATGTTAGAGAAATGTGAAAAACTCTGGCAGTGAAAAGGGCTTCTTGCTCTCCAGAAATAATTTGAAATTTGCCATTATTCTTCTGTAATCTTAACAAAAACAAAAACAAAACATCAAAACAAACAAACAAAACATAACAAAACAAAAAAGAAGAAGGTTTTACAGTCGGCCTCATTAAAAAACCTGGAATGATATAAAAGATCATGCTGCTGCCTAAAGTCTTAGTTTCTGTATTGTTATATAATGCACTTCTTGGGCAGAAAGAAATAGCTAAATATAGTTGTTTGGCTTTATAAAGCAGGGAAATAGAAACAAGACCATGTGTCCTACGCACAGATTTCTAGCAGATACAGATAAAATATAAATAGCCTAGGAGACAGTGTCCTCTTAAATGATGATCCTAAGGCGAGTGGGGCTTTTCAAGAAGATTTTTCTTGTTAGACAGTTATAAAGAAAATTGAAGTTGATTTAAGGTTTTATCATAGGGAACGTAGTAGTACATACATCACTCATGCTGAGTATGTAAAGAAGGGGTTTTATGGCTAATTTTTAGAAATCTATTCAGAAGGAAATATCACAGTGGTCATCCAGCTATCTGAAAAACCTATTCTAAAAAGGATTTCAAAGGGAAAATAGATTATATTTTTTAGAACAGTGAGGAAATCAACATACTATGCTTTTTTTTCATTAGTTTAAATATCGAAGTGACATTCCAGGTGACAGAAGGAGAGAGACAGTAATAAAATTCATGCTTATATGGTTCAGGATTAATCAAGGGGAGAGCTAGGGTAAGAGTGTTTAGCTAAAAGTCATTTTAAGTCACAAGTGCATAAGGATAGATGATTAATTATATTGTCCACATTGGGCACTGACTGTGCAGGACAAATTGCATTTGAACTTGGCCCCAAAAGAGTTTAAAAAACAAAAGCACTCGGTGGCAATTAAAACAAACAAACAAACAGAAAACAACCCAAAACAAACAAAAAAAAACCAAACAGCCCCAAAACAGTATGTGTTTACTCTCAAAGCATTTTGTCTTGATGCAGGGAAAAGATTCCCTTTGCCTTCCTAGAGGAATTTAGGAGAAAGCTGTCTATAGATACTGATCCTGACACAGGATCCTTACAGCAGTGATCCCAGAGGTGCAGCTTGCTGAGATGTAGAGGCTGAGTGTTTGCAGTGACCTCTGCCACACAAAGATCAGCAGCAGCATCTGGATCTCCATATGGAGGGTAAAACTTTTTCTGTCACGAAAAAGCTTTCCAACAACTATATTGGCAGGGACAATTGTAAAGAGAGTATTTGAGCATCTTGGTATGCTGTTAATATATTCCCATCAGGAAGTTAAACTAATTAACTCCTCTCCTATGCATACCTTAGTGATATTTTTACATTTCCCAAGGCACATAACCAGTCACAAGAAAAGGAAAATGTCACCTTCCAATAGTCACTCCAGAGCAGATGCTGGAGGACATTCTTAAAGCAGGATGTTTTGTGTGCTGTTAAGTTTCTTGATGAGATAGGACAAAAGATCACAGGCTCACCTGACATCTTTGTTTTCTCTTGCTGTGTATCTATTTCTTAAAATTTTTACTACTTTGAGCTCTTGATATCATAGTTGTCACTTCTGTTATTGTTGTCTGATAGCCAGGAAAAAAAAATAAAATTAATGAAATCATTATTTCAGCACTGGGAGATACAGAGTTACTAGAGAGAGTCCAGCAAAGGACTTCTGTGATGATAAAGGGACTGGAACACCTCAGATATGTGTAAAGACTGAGAGAGCTGGGACTACCCAGTCTGGAGAAGGCTCAGGGAGGATCTCATCAGCATATACAAATAACTGAAGGTTGGATGTAAAGAAGGTGGAACCAGACTCTTTTCATTGATGATCAGTGACAAGAGATAGTGGGCACAAACTGAAACACAAGTTCTGTCTGAACATCAGGAAACACTTTTCTACTGTGAGGGAACATTGGCCTGGGTTGCCTAGAGAGGTTGTAGAATCTCCATCCTTGAAGACATTCAAAACATGTCTGTACACAGTCCTGGGCTGACTGTTCTAGGTGACATCACCTGAAAAGAAGGGTTGGAAAAGATGCCCTCCAGAGGTTCTTTCCAAACTTAACCATTCTGTGATTCTCTGCGTCTGTACCATTGCTGTTCAGTGTTTCTCATGCCATCTGTGACTGTAAAGCAGTGATGAGGAAATGAAGACTTGGATCTCTTTACCCCTGAAGTAAACCTAACAAACCATTTGCCTTCTTTTTTGTTTTGTCAGGACTTCATTTCTTCAACCTGCCTGTGAAAACAAGGCCATAGAAAAACATCCTTTGGAAGAAAACAGAATTTAGCAATGAACATTTGTAAAGCAGAGCAGAGCATAATCTAGGTTAACTAATGAAGGACAAAACACAATACTGGTGTCTTGCAAACTCCTCACCCTCTGATGCCAACTTCTGTTACTTATATTATTTTACCTACTGTGAAGGACCACATTTTTATAAAAGTATTGTCAATGTATTGTGGAAACCAACAGTAACACAGAAGGACAAGGACCATTGTCTGCATCTGCCTAATGCTTCTAAATGACATATCTTTAGTGAACTGAAATATGAAATGACTTGTGTGTCAGTCAAGGTCATTTTATTTTTGAGCTTGTCTGATGCATACAATGAAGCTACTGTATTAAATGCAATTCAGCATAATATCCCTAATTTAAGATGCAGACAATTATGACAGATTAACCAGAGATAATAGCTGTGAACCTGATTCTTTATTACCTGGATCAGCAATGTTGGAAGAATAAATGGAAGGCATAAATGAAACAATCAGTTTCTGGGCAGTTGAAGAACGTGCTAAATCACCTGACTAACCAAGAATGAAGACCATGTTTTTGAATTGACAGAAAACAAAATAATGGTCAAGGTCACTGTAGATTTATTAGCCCAAGGAACATTATAATAAACTGGGTTGTCTTTGTATTATAATTAACTAAAAGAAGCCTCTATATTCAGCTGATTTTCTGTTGCAGGCACACAAATCTGTCCTAGAATTAATGAGATGACAATGTCATCTGATCAAATTGATGGAAATCTATTGAACTGCATGAACTATGTTTTCAAAAGAGGCAGGGAAGGTTTTGGCAACACTTTCTTCTCTGAAAATTCTGCAGTTGGCTAACTTTGTGTTAGAGAGCCAGGATGAGCACAGGGCTTGGGTTTGATTTGTTGTTTGATTGTGTTGTTCTTGTTGCTTTTGTGTTGTTGGTTTGGGTTATTTTCCTTTGTGTGTGTGTGTGTGTGTGTGTGTGTGTGTGTGAGGGCTTTGTTGTTATTATTTGTTTTCTTCCTGGGGTGTTTTTTCATTTGTTTGTTTGTTTTTATTTTGTTTGGGGTTGGTTTTTTTCCCAAAGTAGTTTTAGTGAAAGAAAATAAATTCTAGGTGATTTAAATATAGTGTTCCACTTTCTATTTTTAAATATGTATCTATTAAATATATATGTGTTTATTTTAATTTTTCACACTAAATGCAATGCACTTTAATGTAGATTTCATGGAAGAGCTAGAAACTTAATCTGAAAATATTTAAAACAGTTATCCAGGTGTTAATAATTAAAAAAATGCACTTTAATAAAAATTCATATTGAATTCAGGTGAAGACACCATTGTTATTAGAAAAAAAAAAAAGACTAAAACATGCTGTAAGTTTTACTTATTACTATGTCTTCTTGAATGTTACCTTCTGGTGGTACTCAGTGCTTTGGAAATCTTAGACCAAGAGTTATTCCATGTAACTTTAACAATATCCCTGACAGGAAAGGGCAAGGGGTCTCGTTGATGGTATAGCTAATGCAGAAAGAAAAGCAGGTATCAGGTGGATGCATCCCACATGGCAATGTCTCTCCACTTAGAAGACTGTAAAGATATTTAGACCTCCAGTGCTTAGAAGATACACAATCCAGCAGCAGTATGTAGGTAACTGAGCGAAGGACCTATGGTTTGTTCCCTAACACAGAATATTTGCAATTCTTGAATATTAAAAATGAAGCCTTTTTCTTTTCACAAAGAGAGATCTTCTCCTAGCCAAGTATCTTGCTCTGGTCTGTCTGAGGAGACCACTCCCAGTGCCATTCAAGCTGGTCAGTTTACACCATAAAAACATGTCTAAAGAACAAAACCAAAAGCCTTTGGTTCAGGTCCTCCTCTGGGCTTCCCTGGGCAGCCATAGAAACAGCATGGAAGAAAAGGTTTGCATGGCAAATCCTTATTTTTTTGTCATCAAATGTATTCAGATTTACAGGGTAATAATTCCAGCCAGCTTGAGGAGCTTTATGGATGTTTTGAAGTTCTATATATTATCCACTGACTTCCATCTCAGTGAATCTGAGTATGTAATAGCCTGTGATAAAGCATGAAGGCCCATCAGTGCCCCTGGAGAGGACTCCAAAACCTTTTCACACTCTGTACTGAGCAGAGTTTATAAAAGGAGATCCTGACAAGCCAAGTCCCCAGGAGTTAAATTCCCAGCCAGAGTTTGAAGCTATTCAGGGTATTACTAATAATGGAAACATCATTATCTGCAGCCAAACTCATTTACATTCTATATTTTGAAAGGAAGGAGTTTGGATTAGTTAGGAGAGGACTGTTCTTCCTCCCAGCCAGAGAGATGAGCACTGGGGTAATGAGGTGTTACCCAAGAGACTTTTTGACTTCTTGTTCTTATGTCTATTGATTGTCAACCTACCCAGACAACATGCAGTTACAGATTTGAACTTGAAGTAAATCTCTCCTTGGGTGTTTTGATAGCCTTACATGCATCTTCTTTAGATTTTAATAATTTAATAGCCACAGTTGTAAATTCAGCATACTAGAGCTTGTGTGTTTTTCTACTGGACACTGAACTGGTAGCACACATAGTGTATTTGGGCAGTGTATTCCTTAATATAAGGTTAAATCCTTAGCAGCAGGTGTACTCCATGATTCCTTTGTGAGAGACTATGTGATTATCTCAATTTTCTATTAAATAGGTAGATGGATTTTGATTTTCTCTAAGTCATCATAAGACATAGATCAATCAGCATCAATAAGGTAAACAGTGAAATCAAAAGTATGGCAACAATTTAGTTACACACTATAGTATCATGATGTAAGTTTGAGAAACCATAGCCAAAATATGAGAACTGAACCTATACATTTTTCCAAAACACATGACCTACTTTGAATTGAGGGTTTTTTTGGGTCAACGTAGACTGAGCAGGTACAATTTTGTGACTTCTATTATGCTTAAAGTTACACTAGATGGCAATAATAGTCCCCTAAATAGAACCTACAGAACATGGATTCATTTTCTGCTTTGAAAACCAGCTTTTACTATCCAGCTCTGCCTTTCTCGCAGAAGTAAGTCTTGCTTCCTCCCCATCTATTGTTAAAAGATAAATCTGAAGTCAATGGTTTCATTTTCTATGTGAACACTGTTTGTCCAAAGCACTAATCTGGGAACCAGCAGTCCTGTGAAGTTCTTGTTCACAAGCACTCCTCTTCTATTGCTAGAAATAAAGTGTTGGCCTTGGGAAATATTATCTGAGCTCCTGCAGTGGCCAGTACTGTTCTGTCTCTCATCCCCTGAGTGTCAGGATTATGTCAAATATCATCCACAGTGAGCTAATATTGCCAAAGAGATTTCAAATACCAGCCAGCCTTTGCTATTCACACCTGAGTAGTTTAAAATATCAGCACTACAGTAACCTCATAAATTAGCAGCACATTATGTCTTTTTGTTACAGATGTGGCAATGTCATCCAAGAAAGTTAATGACTCGGGCACCAGGAAATCATCTTCCAGGTAGCAAATGTTCAGCAGATCACAGTGTTCCTTTATAGCACAGAAGTTGATCTAAAAAGGCACCATTACTGTGGAGAAAACAAAGTACTGTATCCAAACATTCTGGAGGCTGTGCCAGTGAGAAAAGAGTTTCTCTTGCTAGCTCAAGTAGTCAATATTTATGCTTATTCCATTTATTTATTATTTTATTTTATTGTATTATTATGCTTATTACATAATCTATTACATTACACATTGTTTTTAGCAGTTCTCTGGTTTATGTAGTCATATATGGTTGTTTTATTATTATGACTATTGGAGATCAGGACTAGAATAGTGGTATTTCTTGGTTGTTTTAAGGCACAATACAAATCTTAGTAATTTTTGCTTCCTTCCCGTTATGTTGGTCTTGCTTAACTATCTCAGGAACACAGACATTGAGATAAAGAGAAAGAAAAGAGTTTGTCCATGGTTACCTTCATGGCAAACAGAGTGTCTTAGTTCCCAGTTCTCACTCTGCTAACCTCCTTGTTACAAGGTGAGATGTCCTGAGAAGATGCTAAAGCAACTTCTCAGTATTTACACTGTGTTCAATTCCACCTAGTTTCACTTCATCTCTGTATGTGGTGTCAGGAAGCTTTCTAGCTCTAATGAAGGGCAAAAAGAGGGAAGCTTTGCTCCTGCAAATCTTGTGGCAGGGACATCATTCCTGAAGTCCCCAGAGGTGCTCTTACTATATTAGGACCTTAAGCACTTGTGACTCAAAGCTGTCAGCAATGAGGGTCATCCTCCCTGCATAATAGCATCCTTGCCATAGCACCTCTCTTGGTGGCAAGGTTTGTCTTTCCAGGACATGTAATAGGTGCTCTGGAAATATAGAATGTCTAGGAAAAAGGAAATGTCTGGTTCTACTCCCTTGGATTGCTACATTTGCTTCAAATGTTCCCAAAATATCACACAAAGAGCAATGTCCACACTCTGTTCCCACTTGCTCAGGCATTTTTTTTTTTTACCATCTCCTCCTCACATTGTTTTCAGTGCCCAGGAACATTCAGAGCTTCAGAACTTGTATGGATAGACTTAAGGAGAAGAAAAGAAAGGAATGCATTAGTCAGAGTTGAACAGTTGCTTTCCAGGAAAATGTCATGTCTTCGCAAGCTTGAAAGTTTTCCCTAGATACTGAGTCATTTCTGCAGAGTTATTCTGGGCCACCCAGTCCATGATACTAACTTTTATTCTTCACACAGTTGCATAACAAAAGTAAGTTATGCCAAAATTCATTCACCATCTTGTGGGTGATTCGGGAAAGTAGATGACAATAGCCACAGGTCAGGATAGTTGAGAGTCAGGTTACATTAGTACAACTTGCCAGAAACCAGACCAGAGGGCAACATTCAGTATGGCAAAACTCATTCTGGAGATGTTTTCATCACAGTTTCCTGTACCTAAAATATAATATCTTCTTGGTCTTCTGAAATTGTTCTAGACAAGTTAAAATCAAAGACTTGAACTGTAAATAAACCTTTTGTTGGTAGCAGATTGGGAAGAATGATTTGGTTATATGGATGCTATTGCACCTGAAGGGGCAAAGCATCTTGATCTCCATTGTATGTAAATCTGATTGGATCTTTGTGGGGTTTTTTTATGCTAGGGAGGATCTTGTGTATCATTTTAGCAAAAAAAAAGAAAAAAGAAAAAAAAAGAATTCTGAGGGTTCACAGCCTTGTGTGAGATTAGAAATGAAGCCCCTGCCAAACACTTTTTCTTTCATATGTCGCTGACCCACCTTTGCTCTCACAGATTCTCCCATCTCTGAAGGAAGTCTCTGGATTTCTGACAATAGAGGCTGTCTTTGAAATATGCCTTTCTTTTTTTCTCCTTGCTGTCACTGTGTGTTATCCAGCCTTCAGTCAAGAGCATCAGCTTTACTTCAGTGCTATAGCTAGCCAACTTTTTTCACCCTCTTATTTTGCTGAGTATCACAGAAGTTGAAGGAATTTCTTTGCCATTGTCTCACCCATCTTTTGACACCAAAGACTTTCTGTGCTCAACCCCAAATATTAATGATCTTTTTGTGTGGAAGATTTATCACATGAAGTGGTGAATGCTACATAAAGGAAGCATAAAAGTTTGAGAGAATTAATGAAAAACTTATTTTAGAGTGTACTGTATTTTTCATATCAAATGATAAATGAAATGTTCTTCTCCTTTTACATATATTCTGAATTGGCAAAATGTTGAAGTAGGTTTCTGAATGTAAACTTGTGAAGTCCAACTGGATTAGAATGATCACATGTTGAAAGTCAGGAAAACCTAGATTCTGCTGGTTAGATATTTTACATTGCACCCTCTCTTAAAACATAGAAGGTGGTCAAACTGTGTATGTCCTGTGTAAACAATAATAGTGACATTTTTATGTGTCTGAGCTCTCTTCACACATCAGAGAGTGGTGTCACTCTTATAGATACCATGCAAGTCTTGATATCATCATAGTGGTCTTGAGTAAATTGCAGGGCTCCATCAAAAATGCAGTGCTCCAGTTCAAGAACAGACTAGAAATGGCTTCCTCACTATTTGTTACTAAAAACCTTTCTGCAGATTCATTCCATGTGCCTACCTGGCAAATGGCATCCCAAGATTTTCCAAATCAGGCATCCAACTGGCTGCACCCTGTTAGCTCCTGTAGGAATTATTTGTATTATTCCACCTAAAGGTATCTCAGGGATCAGAGCACATCTCCTCCCTGCTGCCTTTGGCAAATAGCATTCAGCAAATGATGGGGCTAAGGATGAAAGTGGAGATGGTTTGGCATCAATTCCTTGTGTCTTGTGCCTGAACAGTTTTGTTTTGTATCGTGAATGGCCCATGGAAAGTAACTCATCAAGAGGGATTTATTAGGAGGCAGAAGGGAAGATAACTGCCCTTTGATGTGTGATGTATCCATCTTGGGTCTTGTGATAAGAAAGCAGCTGTCCTCACATGCATTACATAACTAAACTGTTCTGGCATCTGTAGTCAGATGATTTCAATTACATCTAAATTTCCCTTTGTGCTGCAGTTAGAAAGGGACTGATCCCTTCCTTTACAGAGATTTAAATCAGTCAGGGAGGCCTCTTACAAATGGATGTTTACATCCATTAAGTCTACTTGACACCATGTAAGCATTGTAAAAGATGCTTTATGTGATGGAGAATATATCTTTCCTATATTAGTGTAGAAAACCAGATAAAATACAGTGAGAAAATATTTCAGAAGAAATAGCACTAAAAAGAAAGGGAATTGAAGAAAGATTATTTGGCTTTCAGAACTGCCAAAGTATTAATATAAGCTGCAATTCAGTTTTTATCCAGCGTGATCTGAAAATCTCCTGAAACACTCTCTCTGAAAAGGAGATGGCAGAGTTTGTAAAAATCCACTGGTAAACAGTGAAATACCCTTGAAAGCCTGTCTGTAGAGCAGTATCTTAGAATTTATCGTGCTGTTTCAAGCTATTTTCACATAAATTAGAACAGTCTTTAGTTACTGTGACCCTTGTTTTGTAAAATCTTTTTTTTAGAATGGGATTTTTTTTTGTTGGTGACTGTAGACCAGTTAAAGGTGAGCTTCCATCATCTAAAAGGCAATGTGCAGGTATTGCCTGTGACATGATTAATACAAGCTGATTTGTATTTCTTAACAAGCTGCTTAATTAATACTTGTGAAAAGCAAATTTTCTGTCAGTTTCCAGGAAGAGTAAAACAAATCCAAGAGGGTGCAATATTTAGTTTAGAATGATTTTGAGACAAATATGGAACAGCCTATGTAATGTCCTGGGATGTATTTGTACTTTGCATTTCTACATCATCACTAGATGGCCATGACAGGCTTTCAGGCACTCAAAGTCTTTGATTCATCTAGAGAGTGGAAGAAGTGATCTATGGGAAAAGTGATGAAAAAGTAAGTATAAGAGAAGTGAGACTTGAAGACAGAGCTTTTTTTTTTTTTTTCATTACAGCAATTGAAATCGGGAAAAGTGGAAAATCCTATGACCATACTATCAGGTTTCTTATTTTTCCCAGATGTTTTAATGGCTTTGATATAAAATATTACTCCTCTCTATGATTTTGCTTTCAAGAGTCAAAGATTCTATCGTGGCTGTAACAGCAGTGCTGCTACTACAGCACTGAGTTCAATATTGCCATGGCTTGAGCTGAGCAGTGTTTAGAGCAAACAGATCAATCTGCAAATGTGAGAAAGCTACCAGATAACAGCAGAGCTGTGGTTTTATCTCAAGCACTTTTGCAAGTGTCAGTGTGCACTCTGGCTGTGAATGGAACAAATCTAGCATGGATTTCATTCCCTGTTTGAAAACACAGTGTGTGTTTAGGCAGGGGAAAGGCTTTTATCCTGAATGAACATTGGTGTCAGGTAGTTATTTTCCCACTTGTAACACTGTCAGAGCCAGAGGCCTGAGGAAGTGATCTTCCCTGACAGTGTCCCACAGACCATGGCTGTCCTTGAGGTAAGTAATAAGCCAGGCAGATCCAAGATGTTTCAAGATGAAGAATGAGGCATCTCTTCCAGGCCTTTCCTTTCAGCCCTGCTACCTCACTGCCTGATTTTCTTTGCTGTGTTGAAGCAACATTTGGATGCAGTACTTGTTTCTTCAGCCTTTATTTGCAGTGGCCAAATACTTTTCTGTTTATTAAAAGCTTGTCATTTCACTGTGCTGAGTGTGTCTCCATTTCTGAGATAGCCTTTCACCTGTGGTATATTGAATGTGATCTCTTGTAAGTGAAGCATAGTTATTAATTTTCTGGTTTTCTTAAACCATCTGCCATGAAAGGTCAAAATACATAAAATTCTGAGGCAAGGTGTCTGCCAGTGATTGGCTCACTGATTTGCCCGTATATATTGTGCTTTTTCCTTGACTAATCTACCTATTCAGTGAATTGAAAATAGTTGATGGAAGTCCTGTGCCAAGTTTTCAGTCAGGTGCACTTGGTTGCAAGTATTTTGGCAGGGTATACAGGGAGAATTTCTGTAAGAAATTACATCAAGTGTCAGATTCCTTCTGTGAGGTTTCTTCACAGCAACAGTTGTAAGCCCTTGGTCCTTGAACCATTGCAGGTGTAAATAGCAAAGTTCCATCCAGACAGTTTTTGTGTGGAAAATTTTCTTTTCAAAAGCTTAGGAGTGCACAGTAGCTTTTAACAAGCTTGCTCCCTTTTTAATCTGATCTAACGTTTCAATAAGAAATTTGGAAATCCTTTCCCAAGATGAGAATGAGAAAGCTGCTGAGAGCTTGGACAGGGTCCTGTATGTGTTTGTTTACATCTCAGCTCTCTTGGCCACACTTGTAAAGGCAGAGTAAGTCCTTCTGCCTGGGGTAGGGAGCTGCCTCTGGCTGCCAGAAATGTTGCCTTCCCAAACAAACAGGTAGTGCCTGAGCCTCTGAAATTCCATTTAAGCAGCTGTTCCCACAAACTGGTGACTCAGTTACTCAGCACAGTTAGGAAATAGTAAGAAAGTCCTCAGCAGGATGTATTTGATCATAGCAAACTGAAGAAACGTTGTTCTCCCATACCTTATTTTGCCAAGCATGAAATCACATCTATGCAAAGAACAAAACCTGTACATTTTGTCAGATGCTTTTTTTAGTCTTCTGTTTTGTTTACAAGATTTAGAGTTGAATGAATAATGGGCAATATTGTTTCTCAAATAGTTTAGGGGTAAACCCATAAAATGTATCAAATGAGTAATTCACTGCATATATTTGTGAATTATTTAGTGTTCTGGTTTGGGCTGGGATAATTTTCCTCATCATAGCTCATATAGGGCTATGTTTTGGACTTGTCCTGAAACAGTGTTGATAATTCAGAGATGTTTTCGTTGTTACTGAGCAGAATTTACAGAGAGTCCAAACCATTTCCACTCCTCACCCCACCAGCCAGCAGGCTGGGGGTGCACAAGAAGTTGGGAAGGGGGACAGCTGAGCAGTTGACCCCAGCTGAACAAAGGGATGTCCCAGACCATAGGATGCCATGCTCAGCATAGAAAGCTGGGGGAAGGAGGAGGAGGAAGGAGGCAGGGGGTGTGTTCAGAGTGGTGGCCTTTGTCCTCCCAGGTCACCTTCACACATGAGGGAGCCCAGCTGTCCTGGAGGTGGCTGAGCACCTGCTGTCAATGGGAAGTGCTGGATGAATTCCTTGGTTTGTTTTGCTTGTGTGTGCAGCTTCTGCTTTACCTATTAAACTGGCTTGATGTCAACCATGAGTTTTCTCACTCTTCCAATTCTCTCCACAACCCTATTGAGGGGGGAGGGAGTGATCAGCTGTGTAGGGCTTAGGTGTCAGCTGGGGTTAAACCATGACATTTAGCTAGCTCTAAATGCTGCATAAATACAGCCTGATGCAAAGCTCAGGGGAGTCACCTTTCTAATGACTTCAGCATATTTCAGATCAGGCCCTAGAAGGAAAGAAATCTGACAAGTAATTATTTGAAATCAATTCCATAAAATCTTAACAAGTTGTTCTCATTTTATGATGTGTATAAACTGTATTCAACCAATGCCAAAGACATTTTGAAAAGTGTATCATCTGTTCAAAGGCAGTTTGTAAACAGGAAACTTTAGTCTTTCCACCCACCTGTTGTGTGGGTGGAAGTTTTGGGCAAATCAGATTTTGGAGAAAGCCAACATTTTTAAGGGGTAAGACTAGAAAACTAAATGTATCATATTCAAGGTGACAAAACCAAATTGCTAACAAGAAGCAAGAAGAAAAAAATCTTCACATTCTTTTTCCTCTTTGAGGAGACCGATTTCTTGTGCTTTAAAATTAATGGCAATAATTACGGTTTTGTGAAAAATCCATCTTGTTGAAAGGCTTTCAATGTTTAGGGTAAGATTACAAATTTGGCTGATACAACAGGAAAGGTGACATCACATAGGACCCTGACTGAATGCCTATGTCTCTTGGATTTAAAAGTAGACAGATGCAAGATAAAATATAGAGTAAGCAGATAAAATCATCTTCAGAAATGTGTTATTTTTCTACTGTAACCCTGCAGTTCAAGGTCAGATGAATTAACAGCAATCCCATAATCTTTTTTTTTCTCACAAAAAAAGTCTGCCTGACTGATCACAAGGTCTTCTGCCATCATAATTTATGAGTCTGATGGAAAAAATCAAGAATTGCTAGCATTTTTAATTTTATTGGCAATGTAACAGCTACTACGAGGGTTCTGAGCAATCACTGGTGGAGTTGGGATTTTAGAGATGCCCTGAGATTTTTGATTGCCTTGTCTAAAACAGTATTTTTGCCTTTTGCAAATGAGAATTATTTTGGAGACCTTGAAGATCTCATTTCTTTTGTTAGGTGATGTGGCATGCTTTTCTTATTTTAAGGAAAATGGAAACAGATTCTCAGCTGATACATCAACAGAGCAGCAGTTTTATCCATTTCAATGGGACTGAATTGATTACTATTGATCACAGCACAACCCCAAGTCTATATGCTTTTTGTGAAATGTTGTTTGAATATAAGGTGTGCTGAACTATATATTCTCTCCCATCAATTAACTTGTTTACAAGAGGTAGTAATTGCATTTCTCCATGGAAGCACATAGATCAGAGCACTGTTTAATGCAATTAAGTTCTATTTTTTGAAGCTCACTGAATTATAGAACCTGAAGTTCCTTTCTCTTCAGATTTTGATGGATGTATTTATTTGCTCTATGTAAACTTAAACTGTATATATAATATAGTCATAGTTGCAACATTTTTTATTGTCTTGAGTACTCAATTTTTAAGTGATTCTGATAAGCTAGGATCTACAATATTTTGTTGAGATGAATGATTAGATTTCATATGTACAGTTTCTCTCTGCCTGTCTTCTTAAATATACCTTAGGTATACATTGACAATGTGTCTGAGTCCAAACCAGAAATCATTAAACAACTATAAAGGCAACAGCTTTTTCACACTGTTGTGTAACTCAAAGACTGGAGAGTGATAATATTCATTTAGACTAGATATAAGGAATCAATTTTTTACATTGAGGAGGGTGAAACACTGGAACAGGTTGCCCAAAGAACTTGTGGGTGCCCCACCACTGGAAGTATTTAAGGCCAGATTGAAAGAGGCTCTAAGCAACCTCATCTAGTTAAAGATATTCCCATCTTATTGGGGGTAGGTTGGACTAGATGACCTTCAAAGTCCCCTTCCAACACAAGCTTCTGTGATTTAGCCTGGTAGTCCTGCTCTGCTGGTGACTCACAGCTGGTACTTTCAGAATCAGATGAGAAGGATCTTAGCTGTCAGGTTCACAGCCCACTACATTATTCAAGTATTTTTGATGCCTGAAGAGGTAAAAACCCTTTCGATACAGTCTCAGAACTTTTTCTCCATTAGTACACCCCTAAAACTATCAGGGGGATTAGGGAGATGAACCTAACTTGTACAATCTGCAGCAGGAACTGAATCTTTCTCAGCTGCATCTATAATGCCTAGGCATTATTTTCATTTCTTGTTCACCTATGAAAACAATCTGTGGCTTCAGAAAGGACAGGAATACCAGGACAGACTGTATACAGGTCCTTGGTGGGATGATTTGGCTTTTCAGAAGGGCATCACTGCTCATATTCAATTGCTTCCCACTGCTGTACATGTATATCCATGGTGTTTGTGAGTATTCTGCCTCAAGGATGGAATTGCATTCCCCCCTGGAAGGATATGTTGCCATATGAGAAGAGAAGCAGGTGTGATGCTTCAGCTCACAACAAGGAGGTGATTCCTAGGTGAACAAACTCCAACACACTTTTAACTGTTGCTGCAGCAGCCACGCTCTCCAGTATCTCATATGAATTGGGAAGTGCATCCAGAAGGTATCGTGTTGCTGTAAATTTCTGGCTGCTGAATGATGCATGTGAAACTGAATTGCTGCCTTAAGTGCAATAGAGTAAGAAACAGCATTTAATACACAGATCTGTTGCTCCTGCAGTTCCAGGTATGAGAGGAGGAATACGCCCCATAAAAATCCCCACTCTTCTGTTATCTTTGGGGGCTTCTAAAGAGAAGCTGTGGATGATGAGGTTGAATGAGTAGCAGTAACATACTTCATACAGATATATGCAGCAGCAATGACAGTGCTATCAGCTGGTTACCAGCTCTGTTAAATCTCTGGTACTTCTTTCAGATACCTTAAATCTGCACTTCTGGTATTTTTCTGCTTCTGAAATTCTGACCTGAATTTTGGCATCTCTTTTTGACAAATGCAGTCTTTTACTTTTATATTTTAATTTTTATTCTTCTATTAATCTAAAACAGTAGCAGGAAACCCCTCTTTTGAGCCTTGTATTCTAAATTTAATCCATTTTGAATATCTTTCATTAAAACTAATCTGAGGTGCAGTGTAGTCTCTTGCACTAGCACTGGGAAGTTATGATGACCTTCTTACTCCTTTCATCCCATCTCACCTATTACTCCTCTATTTTGAGGCTTAAGTAAAAATGCAACATTCATTTTAGTGGCTTTTGGTCAATCCTTATAGTCTTCATTCCTGTATCCACAGAGAACCTCTTTCCAAGCCTGTTGCAAATGTCACAACTGCATCTTGTCTTTCTTATGCAGTTAGAAGAGGGTATGTGTGGCTCCAAATTTTGTCAGCTTTGTGTACCTCTACCAAATTATACAAGAAAATCTCATATTTATCTATTATTAAGACTGAATCTCCAATCCCCTTGAGCTCACCTCAATCTAAATGCAACAGATAATGCTCAATATATTTGCTTTGCCAGGATGAGAAAATTAATATTTTATTTCTTTTATTAAATAAATAACATTTTGTAGGACTTCTATCATTTGAGGTACAGAATATACTGCATTAATTACCACCCTGGATCAATTTCCTTGAGTCCTCCCAATGAACTAAAGGAGAATCACTGAAGTGCTTTTGCTATTTCTGATTATACAAATGCTTTTCGAATTTCTTTCAACCTCAGATGAATTTGTGCAAGTTTATAATGAGTTCTGTTGTGAGAGTGTTCTTTCCTTCCTCACATTTGCTTGGATAAATGTGCAATCCCTCAATGCCGGATTGAACACTTGTGGTAGCACGGGCTTGAAGATGATAAGAGAGCAGCTGTAAGTCTCCAGCTGTTGCAGGTTCTTTCTCTAGCTCACTTTTTTATTTTGACCTGTTTAATAGCTATTGTTAACATCTCTATCAAATCAGGAGTGTAATTTCAATCAGTTCTCTGCACGTTCCTCTCCGGGCTGCTTTGCCATGTTAATCAGCTTTCTGTAATGGAGATGACTGGAAGTCATCTCTCCACTCTGTGAAGCACTCCAGGGTCTCGTGAAACACATTGGGGAGCATATTTATATCAACATTACCATAAATGCTAAATGAATGTTCTACTTTTCACATAATAGCTTTGTGTAGATTCATTTTATGAAAAGCTCTCTGTGAAACCTCACTACTTGTTAAGAGAGCAGCAAATGTTTTCTGGGGGAAATAGAGTGAAGATGGGGAGTCATTAAACACTAGGAAATTAGTCATTACTGAATTTTCCTGGCTAACAAACAATTCAAAAATATTAGTGCTTTTTCAGAATTTCTTCCCTGTAAACCTTATTTTTTTAAATTTTCTCAGTAAGTTTGATCCAGAGATTTTTGGTGTTAATAAGATTTACAGTAATCAGTGAATTCAAGATGACTCTGCACAGAATAAGACAACTATTACTGTCTTGTAGATTGGATGAAATTTTCCCGAAGGAGACTGAAAGCGAGTAACTGTAAAGTCCCTTGCATTGCCTTCAGGATAATTTAAGACATCTACACTCTGAGATAAGATGCTTTGCTACCATGGCCCCTGTCTGATTCAGCACTACAAAAACTGGAAACCTCATTAAGTTTGCTTAAGACTGCTATCTCTGCCTCTCTATTTCTGACCACAACCTAGGTTGAGATCCTCAAGACCAAGATCACAAAGTGTGCCATTTAAACCTCTCAGCCTCCACATCTGTTGTTAGAGTGGAAAGGAGGAGTTATGCCAGGAAAAATAACTTGCTGCAATTTTCCTACTGATTCTGCAGCACGGTGTTTAAACTTTAAAGGCTATTACTTGTTTTAACTGTGGTGGATGGGTTCAGTATCTCATTGATTAGAGAATCAGCTGGACATTTTACCAAGGAGGAAGAGATAGTACAGCTCCTAAATATATGTCATGTCATCCTAAACACTGCAAGGTTATATAGACAAACAATTTCATTAAGTTTTAACAGTACTTAAAAATCACAGTATGCTTCAGGTTTTGTACCTCAAGATTATTTACTGTTTCAATATGAAATCATGATAGAGATAAAACCAAAACAGTCACCAAAGGAGCAGAAATCAAGCTCAGGACTCTCATGTCCCTGCAAAGGCTACTCCTAATTTTCTGCAGGCTCTTAGTTTCCTGGTCTCTACATTTCTACATGAGGACAAGGTTTGAATTCCTCAAGCTATGACAGCCCTGCAATCTCCTGCTTCCAACTTTTTGGCTAAGTGCTTTAGCTACCAGACACTATAGTCCTGTATTCCTTTGCTGTTTTCAGGAAAATGTATGGGATTTCGTTTTTTTCAGTGATTCTCAGACAGCATTCACCCAGGAGTGTGCTCCCAGGTGCATTTTTTTGAGCAAATAGGAGTGTCTCTTGCTTTGCTGACTGCTGATGTGCTTAGCAGTTCCTTACCAGCATCTCTGCACTTATCAGAGAGGCTTTCCTCTTCTGTCATAAGCCACTTGACTCCCCTTAAGCACTGTGTGAGGAAATCACTTCTCCAACTGGTCTTTGAACCTTGGCATGTAGTGCTTAGTTTTGAGGTTATGTCTGCTTGCAAGAGGTGTCTGCCTCACGGAGACTCATTCTCACGGGGAGAGAATGAGGATTTAATGTATAAGTGGTGATATTTCATTGCTCAGAGAATACAGCCCTGTGCCTTTCTTCTCCTCTTTTCAAAGCTGAGAAAAGTCAGACACTCACTCATGATCTTGAGTATTAGAGGAGGGAGAAAAATGAAATGATGCAACAGAGTGATTAAAGATGATAAACCAATTGGGACAGTCTTAGTCATGCCATTAACTTTAAATGGATGAATCTGTCCCATTTAAATCAAAGTTAATCAGAAGCTGAGATTTTTTAAAATTTTTTTTTATTTTTTTTTAATCAGCAAATAATTAAGCAAGCACTTGACTTGAATGTTTTCTAAATTAAAACACTGACTTTGTTTTTCTGGAGTTAAAAATTGATTTATTGGAGGAAGATAAATGTTAGACTATTCAGAGTGGAATGTTTAATGTGGTTTTATATCTTCACAGATGAAACAACACACATTAAGCTTAGTGGAAAAGCTGAAATTATATTCTTACACCACAGTTATATCTTGATTTTTTATAAAACCCTATGACCTTCTGGTAGTAATTTCTAATAGTAATTAGTAATAGCTAATGTAACAGTTTTACAATATTAAATAATTAGCTTGTATATAAATTATCCTAATTTTCACCCTAATAAGACATGATTGTAATGAGTCTTCCTACCCATCTTCATTATTGTATGATGTGGTAACTGCTTGATGTAAGCTACTTTCCAAAGTGTATGTATTAAATCTTACTATGCAAACAAATTAAAATTATGGAAGGGAGACTTAACACTGTTTATTGCATAGGAGTTTTTACAGCACTTGTGAAGGATTCTTTATGACAGATATAAAGACAAGTTACTAAAATACTTTGTCTTTCTAGAAACCTATCACAATCTATAAATGTCTCCCAAAATCATGCTGAGAGCGTACTGATATGGCCATCCCAAATATACATATTTTTCCCTTGTCTTGAAACAAACCAGAGAAAATCTTTGGTTGGGACTGTCAAGAATAAGTCACCCCTAAAGGGAGATATCTGACTTCGATTTGTTTGGGGGTTGGGTTTTTTTTGTTGTTTTTTTGTTTGTTGGTTTGTTTGTGTTTTGTGTTTCTAGTCTCCTAATGTTTTAAGTAGCTTTTTCTTTAGAAGAAACCTTATTTAACCTTCTTTCTGAGTTCTGAGTATTCCAACGAAACACAAAGAACTAGACAAGAACAAGCAGAAGGATTAGCATAATTTAGAAATATAAATTCATCCTCTCATTCTAATGGGAGATCTGCTAGCAACAATTTCATGTCTTTGTTCATACTGTGTTATCCCTCATGTAGCTGTTAATTTACATTGCTATGTGAAGGAGCATGAACTTCCTAACTTGGTGTCTTTGCTATTCCTGCAGCACACACCCTGATGCCTGCTGCTGCTGTCTGTCACTCACATGTAGAGGATCACTTGTAGTTTGTGATCAGCTCTTTCATTCTGCTAAAGATCACTTTGTCTTCTTGGTGACTCGAGATCACAAGCAAAAAGTGTCTCATGGCATTGACATTAAGTCCCTTGTCTATCTCGTGCTGTATTTTCCATTCAGTCCTCCATTTTATGAAAATACTTTTGTTTTCAGCCACAGACATGGGTGAAATGCACATATTTCATTAATTTCCATAGCTTGTTTTAGTTTAGTATTGTGGCTTATTTTGGTAATTGATTTTTTTTAAAAAATGTCTAAAATAATTTGTTGATCTGAAACCATTAATAAATGTGCAGCTATTAACAGAAGTGAGTAGTAGTTTTGATAACAAACAGTAAACAGCAGAGCTGAACTTGCAGCAACCATCAAGTGCTCTTAGGACAACACAGGTTCCTTAGATCCAGCATGGGAGCTCAGAAGCACTGATCCAACCTGCAGTGCCTTCTCTCCTGCCTGAGACACAAGCAAGAAGAGATTCACAGAGTGATCACCTCTCATCCCACGTTCATTCTCCAGATTAACTGTTAATACTAGTGTTAAAATAGTAGTTTAATTGCTAACACTTGAAAGGATTCCAGATATATTCATCTTACAAAAAGATGTTACTGCTTAGAGAATAGTTATTGTAGGACATCAATAGGCCAAGAGGGACATTATTTTAGAGAACACACTAATTATAAGAAAGTACCTGCGAAATCTTGTCTATTGTTTTTTTACCTGGGTAAGGCCATGGAAAATACAATAAATTCCATTGTGTAGAATACATATTTCTTATAATTTTGTTACTTAAGGCTAAGAGAATAAGAAGGACGTGGAATCACAGAGTGAGAAGGGAAGGTGGAAGAAAGAAGGTTAAAATGAAAAACCTGGAAAAATACAGCTCTAAGATACAGTAACTAATTAAAATCAAGGGAACAGGAATTTTAAGAGCAGGCCTTTGTGAAAGGGCCCTGAGTTTGAATAGCCACAATTTGCTCAGGAAGGAGACTTGGGCTCAACGACTATCAGGTGAAACCAATGAGTGAGTTCTCCCAACAGCTATGAGGTCTGGGAGAGGCAAAGCCAATCAGGGTCAGGAAGACAAAATAAAAGGGGTTAGCAGCCCCTTCTGCCTTTGATAGTTCAGAAGAGACTGGAGGAACAGAAGCTATAGGAAAACTACTGATCCCCTTCTGGAAAGGAAATCAAGATGGATTTCATTCTAGAGCACAGCATGCCACTCTGAGGTAAATAAATGGAATTATTTTCTGGCTTACCTTTGTGACTTTTGCTGTCATTCTTGAGAGGAACAAGTCTGACTGTTGGTTTGACTGTATTTCTATTTCTATTTTCTAAGAAGCTACTTTTATGTTTCTACTAGAAAGCTCACTTTATCAGGATCATTAAGAGTTTGGTTTGTTTGTTTGTTTTTTCTAACCCCTTATATTCTGTATTATGTGAAGCTTTATTTGGTTTTTGTTTTTTGTAAAATAGTTTTTGCAACTCTTCTGCATTCAGGGACCAGTGAAATAAAAGAAAATTCAGTGTACAGTCACCTTCATACTGGGTTTTGCTAGATATTGGCAAGAAACAGTTTGGTTTGGGTGAGATGTGTAGTGATGCAGGAATGCTTACAATAAGTGTATACAAACTTATAACCTTTATTGATTGCCTTGCTGTATCTTTTTCTTGTTGACCTCTATTCTGCTTTACTTTGCTATTAAGATCTATAAATGCATGACCTAAGGTTAAGGCCAAGAAATCCTTGCAAGCTTAGAGTTGCAACACTGACTAGGGATGAAACTTGTGTGGAGATCATCAGTTAGCATTGCTTTGCATGTGTAGTAGAAGCAAAAAGAGACCTTTAAAAGTATTTGAAGTGTTGATGTGGTAAAATGTCTCCCTTAGTAGCCCCACAGAGACTTCTCTTGTACTTCTGTGTAACATAAAAAACCTCTCTTGTTCTGGAGTCCAATGCACTGTTAGTACTAAAGTGGCTTTTGTTACTACAGCATATCTAGTGTTCCTTCTCTTTTTGTTTTTTGTTTTTTGTTTTTTTTTTTTCTCAAAAATATTTGCATTTCTTGGCTAATTTACTACTTTATTAAGTAGGCTGACTTTGTGCTAAAGGCTGTATAGCAAAAGGCAATGCAGGCTTCCTTGTATGAATTAATGAAATATCATTATACAAATTCCTTAAGTTCTTTTTTTGTCTACCCAATCCCCCTCCAGTAGTGCTTATCCTATGTCATTCCCTTAAAGCTGAGTCTCTCCTTGTTAGAAAAAGCTCACAACTTCTTGTGAAACTGGCATTAAATATCATATCTGCAAAATTTGCAGTAAAGGAAGTGGACAGGCAGTAAGCTCCAGTTTTGGTAGAATATCCTGTTTTCCAGTTTTGCTAAATTCCATCATGTTTCCTGAGTAGTACCTGCTGTTCTCAAACAACACAGTGCTGTTACCAGCTCCACACTAGACCAGCTGGCATATTCATGGTTGAGGAGATTGTCGGGGCAGGACAGTGGGGAGAAGGAATGCTCAGTGGGAAGGGAATTGACCTGCAAACATACTTTGACCATGGCTTATTTCATAAAGAAGCTCATACCCTGTTGCTTCCTCAACTACTCATACTGTCACATGAGCTCTAGTGTTGGAGCACTGTTGATTTAAAAATACTTATCCTCTCAAAGCTGCTGTGAAGCTGGGAATTACTTCCCTCTCTATTCATGCCCAGGATAGATCCTGCAAGACTAAAAGGCCTTCCATGTGCTACTAGATGTTTCCTCCCCAACATAAGCAGCAGCTTTGCCCTTTTGTTAGTGTGCTCCAAAAGATAAATGCCTGGCAGGCTGCTCTTAATGCCATTAATAACTTATTTCCTTAGACTCAGTTTGTTGCAAAGCCATAGCCAGAATGCTATATGGCAGTGAATACTAGTAGTGGATACTAATGGATACTAGTAGGGGATACATCTCCTTTCCCTGGACTACAAATATGTATTTCTGGCTTTACTTCCCACATCACAGAGGCAAATGAAGCGAGTGAAAACTAGGCACTGATATCACATACAGTATATGGCATGCAGATGAGGATGCAGAGCCATGAATCAACGGGTTGGTTCCTTCTCCAGGACATAGCTGGCACCATTAGGTACTGTTGGTGACTGCCTGGGGAGAGATGTGGCCTGAACCTATAGCAGTCTTTGACTCTCTAGAGCTGTCATGAAAGGATGACTGGACTGGGTCAGAAGGTAAAATGATGATGCACTAACCTCTAATTGAATTAGATTATTTATACTGTGAACAGAAATGTATTGTATACTGTACTTGGTAAAATAACCCACAAGAGTGAAGTGAGACAGATCACCCTGAGCCAGGATCCTGTTTTGGTTTAAAGTATTCTGCAGTGCTGCTTTTATTTCTCTCTTCTCTAGATGTAGAAAGAGGCAAGGGCAGGGAGAGTGAAATCTGAATAATGTATTATTCTTTATGCCTAAGAGATAGGGAAATGCTCTGCGTTCACACAACTTAAGTGGGAAGAACCCTACAGAATTATGTAAAATCTTATCCTGTTAGAATCACAAACTTATACTGTTCATTTCAGCTAGGAATATGTCTCCATTCTGCTACTAAAATGTCTCTGTTGTGTCATTTATCAACTCTGCAGTATAGGAATCTTTTATCGTGGATTTCTATGTGGTCTGAATTTCTGTTAGACACTGTACCTTGTACACTACTTTTCCAGTACCACTCAGAGCTACTTGTGCTATTTTGAAGTTGTATCTTCTTCCCCTCACAGTCATTCTTTCAGAACTTCTTTTGAACAGCTTTCCAAAAGGATTCCTGCAGAGGTGGGTCTTGCTTGATATGACTATCCAATACTGACTGTCTCTCCCCATACTTCACCTCCTGTTGATGCTCCTGCTAAACCAGCAATGGATAAATGGATATGTAATTCATCAGACTTAAAGGAGAATAGGGAAATAGTAGCTTGCATTTAAGGTTCAAGAAAAATGCTTATTAGTTGAGGGTTTAGTTAATTTACAAAGAGAACTGACTTTAAACTTTGGAACTCTTGCATAGAGTGCACACTGGTCTCCAGGCAGCAGAGGCACCATCTAGCATGGTGTTATGGGAAAGGTTACTGCCCTTTTACATAGGTTGAATTAACTGATTTACACAAGAACAACTGAGGATTTCCCCTGGTGTTTTCATTATTTATCCCCACAATCACACATCCACTGATACTTGTCAGTCCACAGTCTCATGACACCGTGTGACTTCTGAAGCCTCTGGCTGGTAAGTAGCTGAGTTTAGCTTCCAGATCTGGGCCACACTGAAATGATTGGAAAGTTTTGTAAGGAAATGAGGGCTCAAGACAAAGAATAAATAATAAAAATCAGATTGGTTCAAGCCAATGTAACTCTCTGCTCAGAAACTGTGTGCTCCATAGCTAAAACATTCAGTCTTTTCACGCTAGTGGCTACATCATATTCAGCTATTCTTTGTCTATGCTTGATAACTTTGACCACAATTGCTCATACAATTGTGGGGTTTTGGTTTTTGAAGTGGTGTCTGAAATACTTTTAAAGCCTTTGTATTTAATCTGTGTCTAAACAGAATAGAAGGTGGCCAGAGTCTAGGAGTTTGTCCCTTTTACAACTGAAGGCTTGGCTCAGCAGATTTAAGCCTGAAGAAGGTCTCTTGGAAAAGCAGAAAACCAATTAATTTGGTCTTTGCTTCTGACAGCATGCATTTTTCTTAGTATTGCCCACTGCTTCCATTTATTACAGACTTTCAGTGTGACACTACATTTTGGCCTTCTCACCAGCTTCTGTTTCTTCTTTCCTTGTTTGCTGTACAGAGGCTTCTTGCAGTCAAGGGAATGACAAGATGCTGCTAAGGGAACTAGTTAGACATGAATACAGGATTCCTTTAAAATCATGATCTGGCAGCTGGTTCAAGAGTTCCAGGACTGCAAAGTTACCAGAACGATTGTTTTTTGTTTGTGAGTGTGGTAGTGGTGTTACTGGCTGTTGTAATATAAAATTTTATCAGACTGGCCAACGTTAAGTGGTTGTCATGCAGTCATCATTTCTTGGTGTTTAAGTCCTTTTAAAATCAGACTGAAGCAAAAAAGTCTCTAGTCTTCTTTTCTTGACAGCTTTTTCTTGGCTTCATTTTTATTGCATTCAATGATTACAACATGCATGAGGCCTAGAAGCAAAATGCAGGTTTCCTTTGTGGGGGACTCAAATATCTGAATGTCTCAATGTGATGTGCATTGGGTAATGTTAACTTGGTGTCTAATATATGGCACTTCTCTAGCAATATGACTGCTATCACAGAAGGTGATGAGGGTGGGAAAGAAGTGAATGGATTACTACAGCAGTGAGGCATTTATATTTGGAACCAGCATTGCCATGTCATTATCAGGATGTCTGAGTAAATTTCAGGATTTGACATCCATCAAGCTGCCTGACAACACTAAGCCTGCATTTGTGAAATGTCTCATAGGATAGAGGCATAAATCTGAGTTATCTACATAACAGGGAATTGAGTTATGTTACACAGGAGAGGCCATAAACATAGCTGCTCTGGAAAGCATATCTAAGAATAGAGACCTAAAATACAACTCATTGTATTACAGTAACACTGTTTTTATTATAGCTTTAACTTTCAGCGGAAACAGAAGGAAAGAAATAATTTTAGATTTATCCCTTCAGGCTGACTGCTTAGGCCACATGTTTGTGACATTTTACATCTCTCAAAGATGGGTAAAATTGGAATAGCCACTTCTGTCATCTTTATTCAGAGGCAACTTATTCAAGCATCTGTTAGCTTGACGATTACTAACTAGGGATATGAAATTCATTGAACAGAGGATGAACAAAGCTTTGGCAGATCCCATCCACTTAATGGAGTGGAAAGCAATCTGATTAACACTGGTGATGTTAGAGGATCCTTAGATGGTTACCTCTTTGAAAACAAAGCATAATGTGGTGCTCAAGGCCCTTTGGTCCTTGCTTTGTCACCTAGACTGACTGTCCACCAACCATTTTCTGTGGCACAAAATGTTCCAGTTTGTTTAAAAGTATCTAAGTTGATGGTTTCTCATAGACATTTAACAGAGTCAGGCTGAGAGCCCTTCAAATCCCTCTGAGTTCAGAAAGGAGAAGGAATGCAATTGCTGCCAGGGCTTTCTAAGCTCAGCTTCAAAAGCATGCTTAAGTCTCCTCTCGCTTCTTAAAACCTGTCCTTGGCCTTTCACAGATTTTAAGCATACTATAAAAGAAAGAGCAGATATCAAGTGAAAACAGAACCTAGACTTCCCCTGACCCCCGAAGAAAGGTCTGAATACACAACTGATGCACGATTAGGGTGGATTTTGAAACAAAGTGCCCAGAACATCATTGGTTGTGAGCATCCTTCATCCTATGGGAGCAAACAGAAATGTGATTCAGGAATGTTTGTGTTTCTGCATTTGTAGCTGGACTAGAGAACTTGCCTTGTTTCCCCAGAGGAAGGAACATACTGAAAGAATTGTGTGTCTGTTATCCTCTCTGGAACAAAGAGGAATTGAACAGGGCAGAGATAAGCTTGGTCTTCTGTGACTTTCACATTGAATAGGTTTGGCTTTATTAAGATTGAAGTATAATTAATTCAGCTGAAGAATCAAACCATGTCTTGAGGAGGATATGCTTTGGATTGAAATTGAAGATTTTGTATTAAAATAATATGAACACACAAGATTAGATATGTGTGTTTGGTTGACTTCTGGGACACTAATCACTCCTTCTATATTCCTTTGCTGGTGGGAAGTAATTCCAAACTATATCAAACTACTGAAAGGATTTTGCAGAATAAAGGGATCCTTTCCTTACACATTTGAGGTTTTAGGATTTATTTTTTTTTTTAAACAATTTTGCAGAACACAGCTTACCTGTTTGTGGTTAAGCACACCAAGCAGTGGTTTGCCTCCTGTTCATTTCCAATACAGCATTGGAAGTAAACCTAAATGGAGACATAGTGCCCTTGGCGAAGGTGCCATAGTACTCGACTTGGGCCAGGTGAAAAGCTAGAGTATCTCTGCTTGCAAGAAGTGGCAAACAATAGGTTTAAATGCAGACTTGGATGTGTCTTAATTTCTGGGAGGGCAGTCCCCTCTGTTTAGTGAATGTGATACCAAGTTTTAACTACATCAATAACCACCTTTTTTTTTTTTTTTTTCTTTCTTTGCATGAGTGGCTTAGATAAAGGGTAAATCCACCTACTGGTTATACTAAACAGGCAGGAAACAGTGTGGAAACTAATTAATTTAATATGTTAGAAAAGGAGGGAAAACAAAGCCTTTATAAATGGAAAGAGATAAAACCTTGTCAGTTATTAATGTTTTATTTTCATGTTAAAAGAACAAATGCAAGTTTAGCAGGGTTTTTGCTCATAGATAATCGGGAACTCAACAATTTGTAATAGTCTTATTCTAAAAATAAACTTAATTACTGCAAAAGCAAAGGAAGAACATATGGAATTTCTAGAGGCATTGCTTCTTCATTAAATGTAGTCTTAACTTTCTGAAGCTAGTTGCTGTTTTTTCAGCTTATTTTCCAGGCTTAACCTGTAATTCTCACCTTTTATAAAGTCGGTTATCTTCTCTAATAAGTAGAACTACTTGAGATGTAGAAAAAAACCACTTTTCATTCTCTGTTTATTGGCCAACTCCAGATTAGTAGTCTTCCAATAAGAGTGTAGGCTGGCAGAAAGCATAACATCGTTCAATAAAAAGAATACTTGTCACTGTCAGCAGAAGTCTGAGAGTAAGCTCTGATTGCCAATGAGAGAAAAAAATGGATGTTGTGGAAAAAAGACAATGTTCTTTTATGATTTTATCAAACTTGAAATCTTTGGTACTGCCATAAGTATATACTTATATGCCTAGCATTGCACTGTGGCTTTTTTTCCTTCAGATCACGTAGAATAAAAATGATAACATAATGAGAGGATGTGAAAACAGTAGGTATGGGGTGGGTGAGGAGAGGAGTTGAAAGGGAAGAACTAAATGTTCTTTTGCTTTGAGTTGGACCTGACTTAATTACTTCTGTGTCAGTAGATTTGTCTTCAAAGAAAAAAAAAATCCTTTTTCCCCAGCTTCCCAAAGAGTAAACCCTGCCTGCTGAAAGATAGCAAAAAGGGTCCCTTCCACTATGTTGCAGACAAGTTCTCTTCTGGACTCTGATGCAAGTGTGGAGTATAAAGAAAAGCCCTGCCTCTGAGGTGAAGAGGAGACTGGTTTTATCTCATACAGACTTGGCAAATGCTGCTGCTTTGAGTTTCTCCCCACAGATGTTCTGTTGCGGTTTGAGGTCAGGGCAACCCCCAGACCGATAACAGACCGCTCTCTATTAACACCCCTCCCTCCCCAAAGGGGAGAGAAAAGGAATAAGGGAGAGAGACTTAGTGATTGGAAAAAG
>JAOEGS010000973.1:9717-25044 GCA_025447755.1 Corythornis vintsioides | reverse complement strand
TTCAAAAATGATGGAGAGTGGTCTAGCAATAACCTCTGCCATCTCCCTCAGCACTTGTGGGTGTATCCCATCAGGGCACATAGACTTGTGGATGTCCAGTTTACTCAACTGGAGTAACTATTCTATCAGCTTGAAAAGCAAATTCTAAGGCAATGAAGTTACAGCAAAATGATATATATCCTTTCTCTTTAAAAGTATATTGTATCTGTATTCAGACATCTTGATGAAAATATTTTCAAAAACCACTTTTTCCTCCCAGTGTGTTATATGGATCCTTTCTCTGGTTTAGAAATTGTTTCACATTCAGGCATGGTGGTAGCAGATGTGACTGCAAAGACTGTCTAATAGAACATATATGAATGTGTGATGAATCCTGAAAGCATCCTGTATTGATGGTTTGCAATAGCAGGAAAAACACAGTCTTAGCCTTGATGCAAGAGGTCATATGGATCTTACTTTGTAATTTACAGCAAAGACTCAGAAGCAACATATTTTCAAATTAAATTATTCCGTTGGGGATGGGGGGAACAGTCAAGGTTTGGGGTGTCAGGTAGGACTGTGTTAGTAAGCAAAGAGAGGGAAGGAGACCTCTCTCTTCCTCCCTCAATGGGAATGGCTACCTCATTGCAATGCCAAAAATACAGGTGATTAAAGTGGTCCAGGATCAGATACTCTTTAATGGGATGAAGGAGGCCAAAGGGGAGTGGGTACCACCCCAGCCTCCACTCCACACTGTAGTTGAGAAGCAGTGGAGCTTTACCAGTGCATGCCAGACAAGCTCATGGCACAAGGGCTTCTCCTTGTCACGAGATTCAGCTGGTGGTTGGACTTTAAGTCCTGCCAGGGGCCAACTGAAACGGAAGCAGACAATGTGGAGTGGTAGGTGGAAGGCTACAGGACACAACTTTAGTGAATTTACTTAAGCATGACAGTAGTATAATTACTCTGACCCAAACTTCCAGACAGTCCTTGCTCCCCTTTAAAGGTTCAGGGTGTTTTTCTGAACAGGAAGATTTCAGTCGTTATCTTACTCGGACAGAAGTGCTCTGTGTTTCAATAAGTCATCATGGCAGCTTGTTCTACAAACAGCTATATTCAAAACAGTAAAGACAGTCAGGGGTTTAAACAAGTAAATAAGGGTCAGTCTCGTCAACCCTGACACCTGCTAAGCCTATGGGTCAGGTAACACTTGTATCAAGTACCAGACTCCATGGGTAGATATTAGTTACCCACAGAAGTGTAGAACTTGATCCCAACATTCGTCTCTTGAGCCATGTTTGAGTATTAATTAGACATTCAAATACAGAATTGTTCTTTTGAGGAGTTTGTAGAGCAGAGGAGTTCTGTCTACCCCACAGCTTTTTGCTTGGCTTTGTGAAACTGCAGAAATCCAAGCCTTGTTGCCTTAAGAGTGCTGTGCACTGCAGGGCCAACCTTTCCCCTTTGCACGTAGCATCTCCAGCTCTGTTTGTCTGACACTCTGGTTGCAGCACTGCAAGCAAGTCCAGCAGCTCTAGGTGGCTCTGAGTATAAAAATAAGTCATTTTTTTTTCTGTTGATCTTGAGAGAGCTTGGACCAGACCACTGAAAATTGAGAAAATAAGCTGTTCATTCTCCTTTACTACTCTGTCTTGGCAGGAACTTTCAAAGACCTGAGTGTCTTGAGTTTCAGCTCAGCTCTCCCACTGGTTTCCTCTGACAGAGTGACCCTATTAAATGCATTGAGTGCAGTAAGTCTGTGAACCTTTCTCAAACTGCTGCTGACAGATTAATGTTCCTGTAATTACACTGGCACGTCCTAGAAATACAAATATTAAGAGTTTTGAATGATTTTAGAACAGTATTCAATAGTGTTGAAAAAAATCCTGCAAAAACTAAACAAAACTTAATCATTAGGAAAATAACCAGTATTAGTCACAACAGGTAAAGTAATTGTTGAAGTTATTTTGGTTCAGGGTTTATATCCCATCTCTGAAAGCCTTGCTAGTATAGATCACACAATATAGCGACAATAGTTTTTTTCAGAATTAATTTTTATATCAGGTTTTAAGTGTTAAAAATGTGTGCTGTATTTTAAGGTGCTAAATGCTAGGTGTTCTCAAGCAGTGGAACAGACTGCCCAGAGAAGTGGTTGTCATTGTCATTGGAGGTATTTAAAAATGCATATAGATGTGGCACTTAGGGACACGGCTAGGTAGTGGACTTGCTGATCTTAAAGGTCTTTTCCAACCTAAATTAGTCTAATTCATTGGTATATTTCTATGCTCTATCACCCTGCTTCTTTGAGCTATTCCATGGCTATGCTGAAGTTGAGAACACTACTAGTTCATTAAGAAGTCTGTAAGTGCAGATCATTTAATGCACTCCATAAAATATAAAGTGCTTATACTTGTAAAATAACAATGACTGGTGTATTTTCTAAATTATAGGGATATATTGTTCTTACATTTTATTCCTATTTGCTTTGTGCTGAAAAGGACTAGGAAAGCACAGCTAATTGATCGGATCTCTTGATCATAAAGACTCATGTTTAGCTTTCCTAGGCTTCCCCTCATGTTCACACCACCTGCTTTCCAGCTGCCTAACACCATGAAAGCTCATTCCCTCTCTTCTTTCAGGATACAATCACAGGAGAACCAACATTATTTTTTGCCTTAGTGTTCAGTAACACAGATAAGAGCATCTGCCTTCAGCTGGGAGTATTGCTTGTCTTCTTCCTTCCCATACTGTTTGTTATGCTTTGTATAACAATGTATGTGTTTCTTAACTCTGTAGTAACTCTTGGTGGGTCTACTCAATGGGATGACTGTCACAGGCTAAGGGCAGCTAGTGGCTACTCCAGGAAGCTTCTCAAGCATCTGTTTGGTCTAACACTAGAACTGAGACAGGTGACATTTTTTTTTTTTAAGTATGTGCTTAAGTATTTTAATAAATGAGGTTAATTAACAGTCCCTTCATCTGCATTTTATGACGTGGCCTTTTTATAAAGCTTAAAGTATGAGACGAGCAGAACCTGAACACCCTCTAAGTTTGTATTCTGCATTCAGAGCCATGTATCTTCATGCTTCTGTCTTCCCACATTTGGAACAAATTCACAAGTTCAAGAGAAGAAAATCTAGCATAAATACTAAAAATATTTCAGCATGGGTGAAACAAATGAAATCACAGCTTTCCTTGAAAATTATCAGCAGGAAAAATAACCAAAGAAATGTGTATTCTCTTATCTGTACTAAAGCTTTGATTAAGATGACAAAATAAGCAGACCAGAACATTCTTTTCTGTGTATATTTTAAAAGCATAACCATCCTTCAGATCAGGACAGCTATGTATAAATTCACATCACATAGGTAATTAACCTTATGCCTCAAAATATTTGAAATCTCCCTGTCCTTGAGAATTTACTGATGGCATATAAACTATTTACATCTTTTTTTGAATAATTTATCCTGTCCTTCCATTATGCCAAGTTATAATCTTAGAGAATGAAACATTGCTGAGTGGAAGTTAATACAGAGCTGTACCTCCTACTGAGTACAAATCTGTGAAAATAGTGGATTTTTTCTCCTATTTTTTTTTTCCCCACAGAACTTTATAAATTCTTGTGCTTATCCCAGCAATTCTAGTATCAGAGAGCTTATTTTTCTACAGCTTTTGCCAATATAAAACAAGGTAATTCGATTTATCTCAAAAGAGCAATTCCTCTTTTTCACTAGTGTGAAGTCAGAATTGAGCACAAAATATTAACTATACTGGAGACATGTGGATCTTAACTTTATTCAGATGCATATTCTATATCAATATTACCCTTAATTATATTTAATTAAGGAAAGTATTTTTTCTTCAGAGTACTTGCACATATTAAACTTTGTGCAGAAGAAACTATATATAAGAAAAATTAGATATACATCAGCCAGTTTGAGTCCCTTGAGCTAGTCTTGTGCTGAAGAAAAAAGAACAGATCAAGCTCCCTATAATTAAATTGTCCTGTCCAAGTTTCTCTTTGTGCTTGTGTTTTGTGACTTATAAATATTTAAAGACACACATATATATCATAATCACAGAATAATCATGGTTGGAAAGGACCTCCTAGATCAGAGTCAAACCATACCTAAAAAAAAAACCCAAACAAACCCCAAAACACCAAACACAGTCGCCTACATTCCTGCTCTTATAGCATGTCCTGAAGCACCTTGGCAATTAATTTCTTAAACACCTCCAGGGTTGTTGATTCAACTTCCTCCCTAGGCAGGCTGTTCCAGGGCCTCACCACTCTCTCAGGAAAGAATTTCATCCTAATATCCAATCTGACCCTCCCCTGCTGCAGCTTCAGCTCATTCCCCTGGTTCTGTCATCGGTGACTAAGGAGCAGAGGCCTCACCCACCTCTCTGCACCCTCCTGGCAGCTCCTCTGGACATGTTCCAACCCCTCCATGTCTTCCCTGATGTGAGGGTCCCAGAGCTGAACCAAGCACTTGCGATGAGGCCTTTTTATAGGACACAATTATACAGGCAATAAATTCCATACATGACTGTAAACCACAAGACAAGCTACTTCCTTTTGTTGTTTGTGTGTTCTTGTTTGTAACAGTTTAATAGTGTTATAGGTAAGAAAATATTACGGATCTTAATCTTTTTTACATTAAGCCTAGAAAAGGATGTAGGTACAAGGCTTTTCATTTTACTGTACATGTGCCACTAGGAATGAATTCTTTATGTGAGCTTGTGGTGGGGTTTCAAAGCCATGAAAGCAGATCTCTTTCTTCCTCTGTCTCTCCTGAATGCAAGTTCCCTTCAGCAATTTATTAGCTTATTTGACAGCTTACCCTATGTGTTCTTTGTCCTTACCCTTAATTGTGTTAGGTTTGAAGGTATTTGCTTCTTTTTACATTTGTTATTTACAGTCTACTTCCCTTTAGCCTCAAGTTTCCTTTGCTGAAGCATGTTCTGTAGGTAAGGCACAGATACATTCCATGCTGATGGAAGCTCCATCTGCTTCTTTATTCCTATGGGCACTGCAGTAACAAATGCTGATGTGACATGTAGAAAGTTTATCAGTGGCTTTCACCATCCATTTCTGGAGACTTTGTTTTCTAACAATGTCTTTGTATAAAGGCAGTTTTTGAGAAAAGTGACATCCAGTAATAGTATAATGTAAGGGGAATAAGAATCATAGAATAGCCTAGGTTGGAAGGGACCTTAGAGATCATCTAATCCAACCTCCCTGTTGTGGAATGCCTCTCAACTAGACCAGGCTACACAAAGGTCTGTCCAACCTGGCCTTGAACACCTCCAGGGAGGAGGCAGCCATAACATCTCTGGGCAATTTATTCCAAAGTCTTGCCACCCTCATACTGAATAATTTCTTCATAAGATCTAATCTAAATCTTTTCTCATACAACTTAAACCCATTTCCCCTTGTCGTATAAGTCAAAGCTCTTGTAACAAGTCCCTCCCCAGCCTTCCTGTAGGTTCCTTTCAGGTATTGGAAGGCAGCTATTAGGTCCCCCCAAGTCTTCTTTTTTCAAGACTGAACAATCCCAGCTCCCGCAGTCTGTCCTCATAGCAAAGGTGCTCCAGCCCCTGGATCATCCTTGTGGCCTCCTCTGAATGTGCTCCAACAGATCTATGCCCTTATAGTGGGGACACCAGAACTGGATGCAGTATTCAAGGTGGGGTTTCACCAGAGCAGAGTAAAGGGGGAGAGTCATCTCTCTTGACCTGCTGGCTATGCTTTTCTTGAACCCCAGGATGGGATTGGCCTTCTGGGCTGCATGAGCACTGCTGGCTCATGTTGAGCTTCTCATCTTTCACCTCCCCACAAGCACCACCATACTTCGTTCTGGCTCCCCCTCAGTGATCCTGACTTCACCCGCACACCCTTTCATACTTAGTTTAAAGCTCTATGAGCCCTGCCAACTCCCTTCCCAAAACCCTTTTCTCTCTGTGGGATAGACTATTTCCATGCTCCTCTAACAGACCTGGTCTCTTGTAAATCCAATTGCTGTCAAAAAACCCAAACCCCAGCAGGCCACACCAGGCTCAGAGCCAGGTATTAATCTGCTGGTACATTCTTCCTAATCCCTCATCTTTCCCCACAACTGGAGGGATAGAGGAGAACATGATCTATGATCCTGATCCCATGACCAGGCACCCCAAAGCTTTGAAATCCTTCCTCATTGTCCTTGGAGTGGTTCTACCTAATTCATCACTGCCTACATGAAACAACAAAAGGGGATAATAGTCAGAGGGCGGTACCAGGGAAGGAAGCTTCTTCCCTACATCTTTAACTCTGACCCCTGCGAGCCAACAGACCTCCCTGGGTCCAGTCTGCATATCTGAGAAGCAATTCCTCCAGTGGGAAATGTTGTCAAAGTTGTAAATGTTGACCAGGAAGACAGCTCAACTACAGTGTTTGGCATCCTTTCACTATTCCTTTTAATTCCCCTTTTGAACAGTTGTTCAAACTTGCAGATTTTGAAGCACAACTTAAAGTCTTGGTGTCTAATTTTGCAAATCTTTTCTTCTTCTCCCTTACCTGGAAGCAGTGCACAACCTGGTTTATACCCCATTTTCACTTTACACTTGCTTGTATCTACTGCTGAATTGCAGAGACAGCTACTTGCTCCCTTTTTGACTACAGCTGATAACCTCATGGTTTGACCCCTAGCACTTGATGATAAAATTTCAAAATCCAATGTGTAAAACAAATTGCAGAGTAGAAAAGTAGATTACAAACAGCTGAAAGAAAGGATCACAAGACTGGCTGGGAAAAGGGCTAATGCCCTGTAGGAATGTGTCTCTCCAAGTGATGCAAGAATTCAGTTCTTGGACATAGTTCACAGTTTTCAATGGGCAGGACATTTGGATGAAGCTTCTGGTATGTGACCTAGAAACATGATAGTGGGACAAATATAGAAGATTTTAATCAAACATCACATTTGGCTTTTGGGATAACTTTATCATATTCTTTTTTCCCTCTCCTGAAGAATTTATCAAATAACTAGCTTAAATGGAATGAAATTGCTTTGGGCTTAATGATTCTACTGCATGTTGGTATTACGATGATATTTTAGGACTATAAATTGGCTAATGGATGGTAGGATGAAAAGTGCTTTTTTTGCCTTTTTTTCCCACAAAAAGGCTATCCAGCAGGCTTTACATTTCAGTAATATTTTGCCAAAAATGCTTTGAATGTATAATTAGGACTTTTCATATGTTTTAAAACCACTTTATTTCACATGAAAATGCACCTGCGAGATTTTTTTTTCTTCTTGGAAAGTCTTAGTCCTGCAACCAAAGGGTTTTTCTGTAAACTGAAGATACCCTAGGCCATGAGTGTGCTTTGCTGGTTTTTGAGAAATTTAAGATTGCAGTCAGCTGTCACAAACAGGGATGGACCAGTGGGAGATGTGGTGATCAGAGGTCATCCTGGGCTTAACAACTGTAAAATGATTAAGTTCTTGATCCTTAGTGAAATAATGAGGAGGAATATCAAAACCTCCACCATGGTCTTCCATGGTTGAGAGAGTGACTTGGGAGACAGTCCTGAAGGACAAAGGGGTCCAGGAAAGCTGGACAATATTAAAGAAAGAACTTTTAAAAAAACTCAGGAGCAGACTGTCTCCCTTTGCTGTAAGACAAAAAGGTAGGGAGGACAACCAAACTGTCTGAACAGGATTCTCAGGGAAAAAAGCTGCTTACCTGCTTTGGAAGAAGGGGCAGACACCTCAGGATGAGTACAGGGGGTTTCTTAGGTCATGCACAGAAAAACTAGGCAAAATCCCAGCTGGAGATCCATCTAGCCACTGTCATAAGGGTCAACAACAACAACAAAAAAGATTTTACAAAGACATTAACAATATAAAGAGAGACAATTAGGTTTTACTGGTTGGTAGTGGGAACAATAAAACCAAGGATGAGGAAAAGGCTGAGATATATACCTCAGTACACAAAAAAATTATGGAGAAGCTCATCTTGAGTGAGTTCTCATGGCATGTGCAGGACAGCCAGGGGATCAGACCCAGCCAGTACAAGTTCAGGAAAGGCAGGTCCTGCTTGACCAACCTGATCCTCTTATGGAAGACCAGGTGACCCCCTGGTGAATGATGGAAAAGCTGTGGCATTGTCTACCTGGACTTCAGTAAAGCCTTTGACACTGTCTCCCACAGCATTCTCTTAGAGAAGCTGACAGCTCATGGCTTGGATAGGTGTAGTCTTCACTGGGGTAAAAACTGGCTGCTCAGCCAGGCCCAGGGGGTTGTGGCAAATGGACCTGAATCCAGTTAGTGGCTGGTCACCAGTGGTGTTAACCAGGGCTCACTTTTGGGGCAGGTCTTGTTCAATATCTTTATCAGTGATCTAGATGAGTGGATCAAGTGCTTGCTCAGCAAGTTTGCAGATGGCACCAAATTGGGTTGGAGTGTTGATCTGCTCCAGGGCAGGAAGTCTCTGAAGAGAGATCTGGTCAGGTTGGATGGGCTGAAGACAACTTCATGAGGTTTAATGAGGCCGAGTGCTGGGTCCTGCATTTCAGTCACAACAAGCCCAGGCAATGCTACAGGCTTGGGGAGGAGTGTCTGGAAAGCTGCCTGGTGGAAAAGGACCTGGAGGTGATGGTTGACAAGCAGCTGAGTGCTGTCTCCAGTTCTGGGCCCCTCACCACAAGAAAGACATTGGGTTTTTAGAGAGAGTTCAGAGAAGGGCGACCAAGACATACTTCATCCTGTGAGTTGACTTAGAAGTGGAAATCCAGTAAGACTGGACAAAGTTCTATTTGAGAACATAGGCTTATCATTTTTAAAATGTCACTTTGTGTCTAGAACACAATCTCTGTTCTTCCTTTGCAGCTTCAAAAAGTGAAATATTCCACAGCATTTGCAGGAGCAAGGATTTATCTAGAGCAAGGATATATGTGACTAAGAGTTGATAATGATATCACTACTCTTCTTCTGGATGAAGTGTTTCCTATTTAAATATTTTTCTATTAGCTCCTTTAGAGTTCAGATCAATAGATTCTTCCATTTAATATTTATATATACCATAACAAATCCCAGGTGCTTGAAGTGCCTTAAAGTCAGAAAACCAAACAGACCAACCCTGACTCGGATGTTGTTCTATTCTGGATAAAATAAGCCAGATATATTCATTATCTATTGCTATACTGCTGAAATTTTTTTTTTTTCCTTCATCTCCTAAATGGTGAGAGGGCAACAACACATTTTTAATGCATACCTGGGTCATAAATGCAAAGGATCCTGGCCTTTAGTTATGTACAGGTGGGTGGAACTGGTGGTATCAGTGAGGGTGCCAGAGCCTGGAAGGGGCTGCCCAGGGAGGTTGTGGAGTCTCCATCTCTGGAGAAATTCCAGACCCACCTGGATCTGTTCCTGGGTGACTTGGTCTAGGTGATCCTGCTTAGGCAGGGGGGTTGGACTAGATGATCTTTATAGGTCCCTTCCAACCCCTAATATCTGTGAATCTGTATGAAAGAGAATAATTTAAACCTTGTTTTGTTTTGTTGTGGTGGTTTTGAGTTGTTTTTGGCTGTTTTGTTGGGGTTTTTTGGATATGAAGAATTAAAACAGTTCTTAATAGGGTCCAAGGTTTATTTTCTCTTAAGTTATTCCATATGGATTCTAACTAGTGATTCTTGATAGAAACAAGCTTACTGATTCAGACAAGGCTAATTGCAGCCTGTCTTTAGTAGTGCAGCCCTGAGGTCTGCCCTGGGGCAAAAGGGGGGCCTGACAGAGCTCTCTGGGCTGGGGAAGACCCCAGCCTTCCCTGAGCCTTTTCTCAAAGACCCCAGGGATGACCATCTTCTAGAGCTCTAGAAGAGCAGAGCTGGCTTTGGGCACAGCCCCAGAATGCCTCTAGTGAGGGAAGTCTCAAGGTTTTAATTGTTATGAGGTTCATTGTTTTGCCCTTAGTAAAAACCACCAAAAATCACAACTTGTCGTTGTTCCATGAACAGAGCGGCCAGCCTGGTGATATGCAATAAAAATAACTGAAGTCAAAGACAGCCTTTCAAAGTAATTTTTATAAAGACAAGAGATCAAGTGACACAGTCTTTCTAGCCACTTCAATAAATATAGGGTGGTGATTAGCAAATAAAACTTAGTAATTGTAGTTTTCTGCTCAGCTGAGTATAATTTGCTTAAGTATCTTTGTCAATCAAAGTTATATTTAGATTGACACTGTAGGGATATGTAAAACCTATTGATTTCTGAATAAATATTTAAAAAGCTTATATAAGCAATAATGTCTAATGCCCAGAAATTTTTCCCTGAAAAGATGAAGATTATTGATAATAGCCTAATAAAAACTATTGATAAAGTTACCTAGGATACTTTAAGCATTAGCAATTATAGCCCTAGGCTTATGAAATGGAACAGATCATCCCCCCTCAGTGACATTAGACATACTAACTGGGGACTTTGGGATACATGTGCAGATCCAGAATAATAGATGGAAGGCATGTAGAATAGGCTAAGGCATCTTAAATAACGTGCTCTTAAGTATCCAGTGTTAACAGAGTCCTGTCTTTCATCCAGAAAAAAGCCAACTTAAATGTTTTAATGTTGATATTCTATAGGAGCTTTCCCCCCCTAGAAAAAAATAAAGTGAGAATGAGCATTGAAAGTGGAGTTTTCTACTTTTAATGTGGCCAGTAAAGAGAGAGGAAAAAGAAACTATTTCCCACTTTTTGTCCCATCGTGTTGTGGTTACTTGCTCTGAAATATTATTTTCAAAACTGTGTAGAGTTCTATCCTTGTAGAAGCCTTCTGTCAGTAATAGAATTTTCTGGTCTCAGTCATTTCCTATCACTGAAGCTCTAAGTCTTGAAGTGAATTTGTCTGGAATTAATGTTTTTTCAACCTTTTTTGAAGGAGAACTATCAAAAATAGATATACCTAGATGTATCATTTAACTAAGTAGCATAATGCATGTCAAATTTTGCCTTGAGTTAATGATATCAAGTAGGTCACTTCAAGCACTTATTTGGATAATGTATAGCTCTTTTCAATTTTTTTAATTTTTTTTTTTTTTTTGCTCAGAATTTCAGAGATGTGTAGCAAGTGAAGGATATTTGAGTTTTTGATGGCTTGCTTCTTCCAGCTTGCACTTGTTCATGGACCCCATCCAGATCACTTCTACAAATTCTTAACTTGATCCTTGTCAATCATGGGCAATAATTCTCTCCCCGAGACCTAGTTAATACAATTTAGGAAAGGGCTCCTCATTAATGTTTCATCCTGGTGGTGTCATTGATGAATGCTAAGGTTGGAAAGAAGTGCTGAAATTGAACAGCTGGGAGGAGGCAGATGGAGTAAGAAGTAGAAAAGGGCAACAGCCATATCAACAAACAAAGGATGTATGTTATTTGAGTTGTTGATGCTGAAGACAAAGCAGTTTTAAGTATTTGGGAATAAAGCAGATGGGATGGAAGCAGCTTCCAAAAGCATGGAGAGAAGACATTTTTACAAAATGCATGTGTCAAATCATATGCCAATGCAGATCACAAAAAAAAAAAAAAAAAAAGAAAATGTACATTTGTGTAAGTCTGTAGCAGCTTAGTGCAAGGTGAAAAAGTGTTTCTGTTGTGAACTACACACATTGTGAATACATGCACTTGAAAAATAATGCTACACATTATCATGATTCATCTTTTTCTAGAATCCATACACTGCAGAAAAGAAAGGCAAAATTTTTAGACAACAAAGGATAGGCTGCAGTTTTTTTTCCCAGGTGTTGGACTAGGTTGTGCTTTGGCTTCTGCAACTGATGCTCAGCTTATCCCCCAGTGGACATCATAGAGTCTCTCATTTCCTTTCTTTTCCCCCACCAACTATTTCAATGAAATGAGATCTTTCTCATGGTTCGGGATACCATGGGTCCTTGCCCTTGCCTAAGATGCCGGGGTCTATTGCTACATAAAAATACACCATTTAACTCTGAAATGAAACACTTTTTAGTAAGAATAAGCACTCTACATTTCTTTACATCATCTATACTGGCTTTACTACACTTGGAGAATAGGCACCAATATGCTCAGTGTTCTTCAATGTCAACTGCTGTCACCTTAGAGGTTACAAGGTATTTAATGATTTGGTAAAAAAAAAGCCTAATCTGTTTGAATCAACTGACTGGTGAATATTTGCTCTAAGATTTAGTGATTTGGTTCATGCATGAATTCTTTAAAAAAAAAAAAAGGAAGAATGTAGCTGGTTAATGGTATATGATGAGGATAGGAGAGAAGTATATAATTAGAAAAGATGTAAAACCAGCTCTTTAAAAAAATTGCTCATTATTGTTTTAATAGTTGGAAGTACATTAGCTGTGGTGGTTGTGTGCAGCTACTGCTAAATTATTGCTTTCATCAAGGCTTTCATTAAGTAATTAGGTTTCATACTTGTCCTTTTCCTGATGGATTCTTTTTTGTCTCAGTTTTAAATATTATTTTTCCTAAAAAAAAAAAAACCTAAACAAAACACAGAAGGAAAGGGAAATGTATAAAACCCTCCTTCTGTTAGTCATAGAGGAATATCTCATAATTCCTCTAATTGATGTTTCGCTCTGTATTAGTTATAATATTTTGTGGAAAGTCCAAGGCATGTTGAAGGATTGCTAGTAAAAGTGATGTAGGAGAAGTTTTTAAATGCTGTAAAAGTTACTTCTAAATGATTGCCATCAGCAATTTATAAGGGTCTTAAGGCTCCATACTAAGCAGCAGATTTTCTATTTAAGCCAAATGTAGTATTTGTCAGGAAAGATATTCTTCTGTCTATTTGTATTTATTGCAATCATATATGCCTTGTTTTATCCTCTTGCATTATGAAGAGCTACATTTTCCTCTGAGTATAGCATCCATGGCTTTATAGTTCAGGAAAATCAATTTGTCTTTTTTTTTTTATGAACTATAACCTATAGTTCATAAAAATGAACTATATGAAGTATAGTCTTACAGATGCAATTGGATTTGTAACAAAGAGTGCTGTGCTGCAAGAATGGCAGTTGGGAAATAACCTTTGAGTAACTTAGTAAAAATCAAGACATTTCCCTAGTATTTCAGAAATAAGAATGTCCCTTTTCTTTCTCAAAAGTTGTCCAAAGTTTAAAGGCTGGGGTTTGGTTTTTGTTTTCATTCTTTTTCATTTTAGGGAAGTTCAAGGGTGTTTTCTGAACTTTGTAAGCAGTCATTTTGTATTTCTTAAGCTAATATTCTTCAGGTAATTTGAATTGCTTGATCAAAAACATTTCCTAATGATTTGAAGTTTAATTGCACAGTTTGCAGTTAACAGAGCAAAGCGGTTTGGAAAGCGGATCTCCTTAGCATCGCATCCATCTTTTCCTTTCTCTGTGAGGAACTGGCCTTTGTCTGGGAAAAGTAGCAGGTCTCCATCTTTCTAAGATGTCTGTTTAAAAGTGATGCATGGAAATCTCCCTCCCCACGTTCTTCAAACAAGCACATCTCTTCAGACAATAAAGTGTCTAAATCATTGCATTATTAATGAGGTACCAAAAAGCCCTCTCCTTCCAAGCGGAATGCTCCATCGCTTGAACTTTTTCCTCTGAAACGATCAGCCGCGCTTTTAACGGCGCAGCTGACTCGAAATGGAGGCAGGGTTGCCCGTGGCAATGTCAGCTGGCACGGCATCAGGCTGAAGACCCTGGCAGTAATCTGGCCTGACAGCTTCCCCCCATTACTGCTTTTTCCTCGCCGCTCTATGGGCACGCAGCGTGATGCAAACAGACAGGCCAGGCGCTGTCCATCCATCGGTGCCACGCGCTCTGTGCAGCCCTCCCGAGCTCGTGGAGCTTCTGCTGCAAAAGTCTCCAGGCTTGGGAAATAGGTTGACAGGCTTGGCAAGGCCAGCATAAAGAGAATTTTCTCTTTCAAACGGGAATTCAACACCAGGGAGGGTTCATTTTTTCTTTTTTGTAGTCCAGGAATGATTGGTTTTTAGATGTGCTGTACTCTGACCTTCTGAGTGTCTTCCCTCTCGAGTGTTTTCAGGACAAATAACTTGTTCATCATTTTAATTTCTTTAACAATAGAGGCAGCAAAACTTAGTGAGTAACTCTAGGAACACGGGGTAATATAGAATAATTCTCCTTTTCAATTATTTTGTCATCTTTTGACAGACACCATTCCTTTTGTGGCTCTCAGAAGCTGCAGCAGTCATTTAACTGTACTGACTAAAAATAAACCACAGGTCTAAATCTTGCTGGAATGTTCTTTTCTGCGTATTTACTGGGGTTTTGAACTTATTTTTTTCCCCACATACATCTCAAGTACTTCATTATGGTTTGGGGTTTTTTTCTGCTTTGGGATCCTGAATGCTAAGGTACATAGATTTCTAGGAAACATCGTATTCAATAGCAAAATAACCCATTTGATTTGCCCATGTTCAACTACCACTTGATATTAAATGTCTGTTAGAAATTTAATATATGCTTCTGAATAAATATTTTAAGAAAGGGATGAACTTGATAATATGAACAGAATTGTGGAGAGAAATGTGAGAAGTTATAAATAAGAGCACAGCAAAATCTCACTCTTTTATATGTCTGCAGTATATTGGTGTCCTTGTAGGAGAATACTGTGCCAGTACTTGAGAATTCTTGGCAACCTTTTTATACCTTACTTTCCCCTCTGTCTTTGTGGCTTTCAAGTGTGTCTTATTTTCCTTTTTTTTTTGTTTTGTTTTGTTTTGTTTTTTCCTCTCATTTCTATTTGCCCTCCAGAATATAATCTGGTCCCTGTGACTTTTTTCAAAAGTACATAGAAAGACATGCTAGGGCCACTGCAACACTAATGCAAGTACTAAGAAAATAACAACTCTGGACTTTTATGAATATTTATTTAAAACTAGTATAGCCATTCATTCTGCAATTAATCTCAGTTGGTTTGAGAAATTGTCCTCAAACTTTCCAAATAATAATCATATGAGTATTATTATAAATATTTTTGTGAAGTAACAAAGATCTGACAATAAAGAGAGCCTACATTAATAGAAAGGTCAATTTGATGAAGAAGCTTTCATAAATTGCTGTCAAATGTCTTTATACTGGATGTTAATGATCAACTTACCAGACAGGTACTGTTAAATAGAAAGGTATTTTAGTGCCCTATGAGATGGCACTAAGGAGGGAGGAGCTTTGTGTCCCTTGTTGAACAGAATGGGATGTCCCAGGGAATCTTTGTATCATACTTTCTATAAAACTTACTGCAATGTGGGAAAAATCTCTTTTGGTAGGAATTGAGGCACTATCAAATGTAGTCAGGATTTATAATAAGGGTTATTATATTAATATATATTATTT
>JAOEGS010000972.1:0-23659 GCA_025447755.1 Corythornis vintsioides | reverse complement strand
TGCTGGCCACACTTCTCCTAATGCATCCCAGGATCCATTGGCCTGCTTGGCTGCAAGGGCACATTGTTGGCTCATGGCCATCCCCCTGTCCAGCAGGACCCCCAGGGCTCTTTCTCCAGAGCTGCTCTCCAACAGCTCAGCCCCCAGCCTGTACTGATCCATGGGGTCGTTCTTCCCCCGATGCAGCACCTTACACTTGCGCCACTCCCCCACCTCCCGCTCGGGGTCTGGCTGAGCCCCCGCTTCCCAGCCCTCCCCGGCTCCCTCCTAGCGAGGGGATGGGGCGGGCACCTCCGAACTCCCTCGGCGAGCTGTCCCCGGCGCCGCCTGTCCCGGGCCCCGCCCTCCGCGGCCCCGCCTCCTCCGGCGGCCCCGCCCCTCGGCTGGCGGCGGCGGGCGGAGGTGGAGAGCGGCCGCCCCGATGTCGGGTCCGCGGGGCGCCCTGCAAGCCTGGTGCCGCCGGCAGTGCGAGGGGTACCGCGGCGTGGAGATCCGCGACCTCAGCTCCTCGTTCCGCGACGGGCTGGCCTTCTGCGCTATCCTGCACCGCCACCGGCCCGACCTCCTGTGAGTGCCTGCGGGGCAGGCCGCGCCGCACCGGCCTCGCCTCGCCCGGGGCCCGCCTCTGGCCTGTGGTCGCTGAGTGCAGGAGGAGGAGGAGGAGGAGGGGTGGGGGGAGGTCTGCGGGGCGTCGGGCCTAGTGTCTGAAGGGGCTGGGCCGGCCGTGCCCCTTCGGCAGCTCTGCCCGGGTGGGCGAGGGGCTGGCGGAGGGATGGAGGCGCCGCTGGAAACGGCTCCGGGCTCCCTGGCAGGGAGGGACAGACTCCGCCTGGGCGTGGACGTGGTGGGTTGAGGGGCAGGGAGAACAGCAGTGGCTCCATCGCCTCCTGGCAGAACTGGGGACCGGGATAAGGAGGGCACGTTTCAGCGAGTGTCCTGAGCTCACAGACCTGCCCAGGTGGCAGTTAGCAGCGGTTGCCTGGTTTCAGGCCAAGGACAGCGTTGCTGGTGGGCTAGGTCTGCCTTGAGCCAGTGCACTGGTGCTGCCCTACACCCAACTGGGAGCTGTGCCTGGCAGGGAGGAGGCGTGGTGCTGGCAGCTGGACTGGAGCAGGGGGGTGGATTGCCCATGTGAGACGTGGGCATTCCTGCTTCCCAGGACCTGAGGTCTGCCCAGCACAGGGACATTGTGACTTGGAGATTCCTGACTGTCAGAGGCAGCCCCTCTGAAACATCCAGAGCCCTGCACCAGGTCACTTCTTGCGTTTCCTCCCAGCTTGGGATGCCGCAGTGGTGAAAACAGGAGGTGGTAAACACCAGCAGGGATATACTCCCCTGTCAACCTCCCTTTCTAAGGGTGACTCTGTGGCAGAGGGAATGTGAGTTTCAGGCGGGGGCTGGTGAGTTTGGGATCCCTTGAGGGCATGGTGGCAGGCTGGAGAAACTGGCTGAGCCGCTGGAAGGAATCTGCCCCAGCCTGTCACTGTAACCCTGCATGCCTGGGCACTGCAGGGAATCTGCTCTCATCTTTGGTAGTCCTTGTGATGCAGGGAGGCATCACCCCACCCTGCCATGCCTCTGGCATGCCTGTGCTCCTTGCCTGTCAGCAAAGCCTGGTGGTGCGTTCCCTGCTCTGGGACTGGTGGTTCTTCCTCTGAGGTTGCCTGAATTGACCAGATCTTCTTTTCTCAGCTGTCCATGGAACAGTCTTTTGTCACAACAGCATCCTCTAGCAGGCAGAGGGTTGACAGTGGCTCTGCTGTGCTCCCGCCCGGACAACTGTGTCCAGCATAAGAAAGGCACAGACCTGTTGGAGTGAGTCCAGAGGAGGCCATGAAGCTGATCAGGGCTGGAGCATCTCCCCTGGAAGGACAGGCTGAGGGAGCTGGGGCTGTTTATCCTGAAGAGGCAAAGCCTTCAGGGAGACTTTGTACTATAAAATCTTCCAGTACTTCAAGGAAGCCCACAGAAAAGATGGGGAGGGACTTTTTGTCACAGAATGTGAAGGGGTAATGGTTTGAAACTGAATGAGGGTAGATTTAGGTTAGATACAAGGAAGAAATTCCTTGCTGTTACAGTGGTGAGGCACTGGAACAGGTTGCCCAGACAGTTTGTGGGTGGCTGGAAGTGTTGAAGGCCTGGTTTTGAGCAGCCTGGTCTAGTGGAACATGTCCCTGCTCATGGTGTGTGTGTGGGGGGGGGTTGTGATCTTTAAGTGCCCTTAGAACCCAAAACACTCTGTGACTCAATGGCCTGTAACTCTGCTGTGGAGCTGCTGTGTCCTTAAGAGGGAAAACCAGGCCCATTTTCTTATGAGCAGGAGCCAACGACTTAGTCTAGAAACGGAGCCACTGGCTGATGTGTTTCAGGTGGCTGCCACGAGCCCTTCAGCATGGCATTTGGGGACCACTGAGAAACAAGATCTACGGTAACTTTGCACTGCCCTGGGTCTTGAGTTAGCTGTGTGCTCGTGTCCCAGCAGTGGTATGGCTTTCTTGGACCAGCTAGGGCAGAGCTTCTGAAAATGCTCCCAGTTCCAAGGCTGCTGGAGAGGAAGGGGCAGACTGAGGCAGGAGCAGTTGCTGAAATTTTTCTTTATTTCATTTTGTACGTGGCACGCTAACTGGGAACTGAAAAATAGATGTTGAGCAGAAGCTTACAATAAAGACCACTAAACCCACCTTATGCTTTCCCATTAACCATATTTACCATCCCATGAAGCAGCAGCCACTTGTTTCTGAGTTGTCAGTGGGTTTAAATCTGTTCCTGGCAGATGTCCTGACTAAATGCTTCACAGGTCCTCAGCACAGCCGTATTGTTGAGGCAAAGCCCAGGGCCTTACAAGGACACGGCATGTTGCAGAAGGATTTTCAGAGGGTGGTCAGGAGAGCAGCAGCATTTCATCTGATTCCAGCTTCTTCCTCCTGTCCCCATTTGGAAGTGGGAAAATCAGATCAGAGGCAGCAAATCTCCTGACAGCAGAGGAAAAGTGGTTGCTGTTCTTCAGCCAGCCCGGTGATGGGGCTTGGCGGGGATCTGCAAGTGTGTTTCTGACCTTGCCTGGTCTTCCTTTGTGCAAGGCTGCCCTGGCCCTCGTGAGGTGGTCACACTGCTCCCCAGAGGGGACCTTCCCCTCTTCCTGCTGGCTTCCCTTTGGGTGGCAGAGGAGAGGAACCAGCACATCCATGCAAGAATTGAGCTGGAGCTCTCTTCTCTACCTGTCCAGCACCACTCCTCTGGCACCCTGATCCTTTGGGCTTTCTTTTGCTGCTGTGGTGGCTGTTGGCCTGCTGCTATTGTCTGAGCCTGTGAGGACACCTCTTTGTTGCACTGCTGTGCTGCTGGTGACACGCTGGGGAAGCTGCTGCCACGAAAGGCTGGATGGGTATGTGAGGCTAAGGACAGTTTTCCACATGACCCCTGATTTGAACACAGTTGCCATGGTGTAAGACAGGTGACATCAGAGGGATGCTCCCCTGGAGAGCTTTGGAGCAGCATCTGCAGAGCTCTTGGAAACAACAGAGTGATTCTTGGTTGTTGCTTTTTTTTTTTTTAAACAAAAAGACACATAGAAGGGAAGTGCTTGGTGTCTGCTGAATCTAGCTAAAAGTGCTGTGAACTGACCACCAGGGATCAGGTGTGTGTCTGCAGGACCTGTGTGTTGAACCACAAAGCTGAAAATCTCCTACTCTAGCTTCATTACTGTGCACACCTCTCGGGTTCATTGCTTCTCTCCCAGCTGGGGAAACCTGCCTTTAAGCCTCTGGGTGTGCTGCTGGCTGTGTGATCTCGAGGTGAGACATCTAATCTCTTCTTTCCCCTGGTCAGTTAAGCTGGAAGCATCCAGCCCAACTTGACAGTGGACTGTGGGGATTAATGAGCTCATTTGCTCAGTGCTGTAGAAATTGTGTTTACAAGGAGTTTAACACAGCTTAGTGAAGCATGAAGCATCTTCCAATGTCCCAAGCTGTGCTGCCTTCCCAGGGCTCAGGGGAGGTTCCTGGCATTCAGGGGCAAGAAGAATTAGAGCACATGGCACATGCCTTTCGGGTGCCCAGAGAGGTGCAGGCTTGAGGAAAACAGGAGACACTTGGTTTGTGTCCCTAGAGCCCTGGGTTCCGTTACAGTCAGTCTCACAAATCTCATTTGTTCCCTCCCTGCATTTCCCTGGCAAGACCTGGAAAGCTGAAGGGCTTACTCTGAGGCACTGCCACTGAAGCTCATGATTTATGTTTGAGGAATCCAGGAATTTGCTCTGGTTTGAGCTGTGTGGTGCACCCTTCCCCCTTCCCTGGGTCTGCTGTGCTCCCTGGCAGCTGCCCTAAACCCTGGAGTGCTCAGTGGCTGTGTGTGTAGCTAATTAGGTAAGCACTTGGGATGTTGTTTGCATGGAAATATTACTCTGGGATATGCTGCAGCTCTGGGGTTTGCTGAGTCAAGCCAGTTGTTCATCTGGGCTAGCCAGACTCCAGCATGTTCCCTCGGCCTCGTGGGTGATGTCAGGAGAGGAGGCTGAGCACGGCTGGGTGAAAGGCTGCTGAGATCAGGGCAAGGAAGCACTGTAACGTGCAGCCACACATCAGCCACTTTGGCTCTTTCTGCAGAGGAGGCAGTTTGCAGAGAGGAAAGGGGCATGTCTGGCATGACTTTCCCCCATGCCTGAGAGGCTGTGTTCCTTGAGTGTGGGTACAGGGAATGTGCCAGGAGCCACGTGACGGGCACGTGGGAGTGCTCCTCTCTGCAGTGATGGAGATCAGTGTGGTCCTGCTTGGCTTGTTTGGAGAGGGAGATGGAAAGTGCAGTGGAGAGGAACGACATAAACTGATCCCTGGGGCCCTGTACTGATGGACTTAAAGATCTCAAGTAAAAGCTGAGAGTCTACAATCCCGCATTAGTGGAAAAAACCATTCCCATGCTGCTTGGTAACCCCCCTGTTACCTCCTGAGCTTCATGTCCTCTGTGCTGACACCCATTTTCTAAGGCAGACGTGCCCTGGTTTGCTAGAACAGCGTTGGGCTGGAGTGGAAGGGGCATGATGTTTGTCAAAAAATACTTTCCTAACCTAGGCCACCAAGGAGTCTTTGAGTTTCCATCTGCACCACTCCCATATCCTGAAGCGAGGGCATTCAACATGAAGGTCATGAGTGTTCAGAGGGCAGTTGATAGATCAACTTTGTTGTCATCACTTCTTCTGTGTTCCCAAGCTCCTATTTTCCTTAAAAGGAACAATAAAAAAAAAAACCCAAAACAAAACAACAAAGCAAACCAAGAAACAGCAAGGTTAAAGGAATTCTCTAGGAAATAAACACAAACAAACCAGCAAACCCCCTCTTTCCACTACTTTCCACAGCAGAGTGAAAGCCATGGATGAAGATTTGTCTCACCAGCCAGCAGAGAGGGAAAAGTCACCACATTTGGAAGGGACTGAGCTCTGTGCCTGTGTCTGCATGAGCTTTCAGAGAGGGGCTTCCCAGAGGGCTGAACACCCAGCCCATCTTCTGCCCTCGGGCCACGTTCCCTCCAGAGGAGACAAGTGGCTGCAGATGCATGGATCCAGTTGCATTTCTCTGGGGGGGAAACCAGCAGCCTCTTGCTTTTGAAGGGAGGAAGGGGGATTTTTATGGTGGCTCAGGCAGCTGGGAGAAGCTTCCCGAGCTCTTTCCTCTGCAGGCTTTGGGCAGGGGCTGCTTGCCCCGAGGGTTGGGTCGGTGTTACAGGAAAAAGGCAATAAAATCCAGAGGGATGGAGGAAGGGAGGGAGGCTCCTGCAGCCCCTCTCCATGGGCTGAGGGTTCAGCATCTCCTCAGGGTACTGTGTGCTCCCCCTTCTCTACTCTGAATTGTTTTCTGGGTTGTCTCCCAGAGCTTTGACACCTCTCTGTGGGCTGCTGGAGTGGCTTCACCTGACCCTAAACCTCTCTGGGCTGCGTCCTTCCCTGTGCCTCAAGCTCACAGGCACACTGAGCTGCTGCAGGAGGGATTTTTGGTAACAAAGCTGAGATCCTTGGCAGCAAGGGGCTGTAATCAGCTTGGTGTGATGCTGTTTTCACACATCATACCCACGAGCACATGCAGGAGGCAGAAACTAACTCCTTCCTGTATTTCACCCCTCTATTGAAAAGCTGCTTTAACCCTAGTTTAACAGGTAGCTGACAAAGGCACCTAGTTGATCCCATGGCTGGCTGCTGTGACCCCTGGAAAGGAGCCAGGGCAACAAGTGAAATGCCACAATGTGTTGGGAACTGCTGGGGTTCCTTTCTGTGCCCTGAGCACCCCACATTCAGACAAGCTGCCTCACTGCAAGGACTACAGCCAGCTGTGGTTTGCTGTGTATTGTGAGTGCTGGGGAACAGACAGGTCAAAAGTGAAGTTTAATACCTCCTTTGTTACCCCAGATCCATGGTTCATGGCCCTGGTGCTTCTGCAGCCTTCAGTCTTGGGGGCAGAAGAAGTGAGTGATGAGAAATGAGAATGACCTTTTAACTTCCTGGTCGCCTCCCATTTGGCACTTGTTTTCCTCTTTTAATTGCAGTTTCTGGTTGGTTTCTTAGCCCCTCTGCAGCATCCAGTCTGCTTTGCCAAGGTGTTGTTTGTCGAGGGTCTTGTGGTAAGGTTGGCTGTCCTAAGGACATGTGTGTGGTGGCACTGGGGCACTTTCATGTGGCTTTTCTGTGCTTTCTCATTTCAGAGACTTTGATTCTCTCTCCAAGGATGATGTCTATGAGAATAACCGCTTGGTAAGTAGAAGGGGCAGGAGATGACTTGGTTGGAGGTCACATAGTATGGGAGGACTTTGTAGCAGTGGTGAGGGTGTAAGAAAAATCTGCCTTTGTAAGTAAAAAGCAGGAGCTTCTCTGGAAACATAAGGGAATCTGAAACATCAGCTTCCAGCCTGTACTGAAGAGAAGATTGCTATCCTGATAGTTGCCAGGACAACTTCTCAGGTGAAGATTAAAATGGTGCAACATCTTGACCTCAGCTGTTCCAGATTTGCAGGCAGTGGAAGCAGGAAGCTTAGATTTACACCAAATATAAGGAGAGGAGGAAGGTCATGCTGGACCTAGGCTGGTCTGCAGTGTTCCCCTCCTGCTTGGGACAGCTGGAGAAAACAAGCAGGCAGTGGGGGAATGGGGAGATGCCTAATCCCAGGGACTAGGAGTAGGACAGAGCAGCAGTAAGCTTGCTTGGTGTGTTGGTTTTTTTTGCTGAAAGACCCAATTGCTGTAGGCTCTGTCTGATAGTCTGTGGAGACACATGGGCTATCACCTTTCCAAGCTGAGTTGAGCTAGGTCATTAGGATTAGGGCTGTCCAGTTGGGTCCTGACCACGGCCTCTCCTAGACCAGTTGGCCCCTTTCAGCCATTAGCAGCTTTTTCCATTCAAGAGCAATGGGTTTCTTGCCCTGTTAGTGACCCCATAGCTGGGCTCTCTCCTCTCTTCCTGCTGCCTGCAGCCTTCTGTTCAGCAAGGCTCAGTCCAGAAAGCTGGCTTAAAGCCAGGCTGAGCAGAGCTAGCTGTTCACTGTGGGCATTTTACACCCCTGGTTACTTCAAATATCCATTCTCTTCTATTCCTCCATTCCTTTTCTTTAGATGCCACACCCTGTACATCATTTTGTGCCCCAGAGACCAGGCATCTTCAGTCTTTACTCACCCCTTGCAGCTGGTACCTCACCATTCAGTGTCCACACCAGTCATCTCCTCCTGACTCACTTTCTTTTCAGTCTGAGCCATAGTCTCACATGCCCCCTCCCTTGGAGGACAGTGTGATCCTGGCAGCAAGTGGAATGGCCAGCACATAGCCAGTGTGTCCACGTTCACCACTGTCTGGGAAGCTCTCAAACAGCTTATTTCCTCCTTAAACTCCTTCCTTCTTTTTTTGAGACCTTCTGAGAGTTACCTTTCCCTGTCCCAGTGCAGCAGCTGAGTGCTCAGACCCCTCAGGTGGGAGTTGCAGGGGGGCCAGACAGCTGAAATACCTTGAAGGGAAGGGCAGTAGCAGCAACTTGTTCCCTTGCTGCTGATGTCACCTTTCCAGTCAAGCAGACTGCCTGGGAGCCTCTGTCTATCAGGGTTTTCATAGGCTTACTATTTAACCTTCCCTTCTCTGTTATTTTTCAGAGAGCATCAGTTTTCTCTCCTTAACACCTGTCTCTGCTGTTCCTGCAGGCCTTTGAACTGGCAGAGCAGGAGCTGGGCATCCCAGCCCTGTTAGATCCTAATGACATGGTCTCCATGAAAGTCCCCGACTGCCTCAGCATCATGACTTATGTGTCTCAGTATTACAACCATTTCAACAACCCCAGCAAAGGTGAGTGAGTGTCCTCCTGCCCCTCTGGCTTCCAGGTTTCCCCCACTTGAGTACAGGAAAGCCAGTGTTACCTTGTGCTTCCTCCTTCCTTTGTCTGTTTGTGGGGCAGGGGAGAGGAGCGGGTCCCAGCCTCTCCTGGCTCTCAGTGGTGCTGCTGAGGGAGGCAAGGAACAAGGGGGAGGTTTCACAAGAAGTCAGGAGTGATTTAACAGCTCAGGCTGCAGAAAGGGGAGCGCCTGTTTTCGCCTCCCTCCGTGCTGCATTCCTGCCACTTGGGCTGGGCCACCACCCCTGGGTGCTCATCAGATGCCTCTGTGATCTGCTTTAACCCACTAGAACAGGAGAAATCCAGACAGGCATCCCGCCCACCACTGCTGTTCCTTCTCACACCTGTAAGTGTAGAGTGACTGGAGGACAGAGGGAGGGGGGAGCCAGGCTGGAGTGTCTCAAAGCAGCTCATCTGCCCTTGCAGCTGCAGCCTGACCTGAGTGCTGCTCTTCCAGGGCAGCCCTTCTGGGCAGAGATGAGGGCTCTAGCTCTCCTGTGCTCTGCTCACTAGCCACAGCACCTGATACATTTCTTCCATGTGCATATAATTCTCCAGGGGTGCTGGCCTCCCAGCCGAGGACTCCTGCTGGGGACTGTGTGTGAGTGCCAGCCCTGACTGGCAAGGGATATTTGGAAGACCTGCTGACAGCCCAGAAGGCCTAGGGCCCTGTGGGTCATAACACATCAGCAGCTTCCCAGGATGCTTTATTGACTAGGGAGCTGATTGCAAGGAAGCCAAGCAGCATTTGATAAGTAAATCAAATCACAGTGAGAGGCTGGTATCCCTGGGCCACAGCAGGGGATCCACAGCAGGGCCAGGCTCTCTGGCAGCTCACAGCTGTCCCATTATTAGATTGTGTTTGTCTCTTCCACCTAAAATAGGCACTGAAGTATTGAGAGTGGCAAATCCTGTCCTATGTCACCAGGCTAGATGGTTTTTTTAGTTATTCTTTCCCCTCCCCTTCCCCCACATGGGTGGTGTGAGTCACCACTCCTCTCACTGCCTGATCCTCCTTGCCTTCTGCCTCCAGCCAGAGTCCCTCCGCCTATGAAGCGCCCAGCTGCTGCCTCCTCACCTCCTCTGCTGTCCCACAAGAAGCCCGTGGCTGCAGTGGAGAGTCCCCCAGAACCACAGGTACCTAATTTCTTGATTTAAAACCAGCCTGAGGCAGTGGTGTTCCCTGTGCTGCAGGCGAGGAGATGGGAGGGAGACTGTCACAGCAAGATGCATCTTTGCAGGGGGCTAGCTGTGTGTTTTGGGTTGGGAGGGGTGTTTGGGGTTTTGGTGCCTTGGGAGACCCAGCTGAGAGAGTGATTTCTCTCTAGAAGTCTGTGGACTGAAATTTGTCCATGGCAGGCAAGAGGTTGGGTGGATTGGTGCCAGATGATTCCTTGAGTCATCCAGGGCACAAGCACTGTCTTCCTATGGGAGGATATCCCTGTAGGTGAGGGAAGAGCAGGAATGTGGATTTAGAAGAGCAGAAAAGATGCCTTTTTTTTTTTTTTTTCTTGGCCCTTTATTTCAGGTTCTAGCACGTGTCTGGTGCGGCCCATTTTCCAAAAAGAAGGGGTTCCTCTTGCAGGTTCTGCTGCGTGGTGTTTACAGTAGTCTCTTCCACAGTACTTCAGCCTTGGACAGCTTTGGGAGCTCCCCTCATAGTCTGGGAAGAGGCAGCTTGCCAGTGCCTGGCCTCAGAGGCAGCTGTTGTGTGCACGGTCAGCCCCTGAGCTACGCCACAAACGCTGGCTGCTGGGCCTTGCAGGGGGAGCAGCTGCTCTGGAGGAGCTGTGGGCTGGGGAGCAGCTCGTGGTCCCCACCCTGAGCCCCCCTGCGTTGTGTCTCACTCAGGACGATGCCCCCTCCGACCTGTGGGAGCCCCCAGAGCGCCCCGCGCTCAGCAGTACCTGCGCAGCCTGCCAGCAGCACGTCCACCTGGTCCAGCGCCACCTGGCTGAGGGCAAGCTCTACCACCGGCACTGCTTCAGGTACCCTGTGGCCGGGCTGGTGGGTTGGCTGCTCTCCCCAGCAAACTGGGGCTCTGTGGTCGGCTGTACCCCATCTCCGGGCCTCTGCGTCCCTGGGCAGCGTGAACATTGATGACAGAGCCCAAAATAACGCTGAAGAGGGTCTGTCTGCCTGCCAGCTCCCTCTCCCAGGGGTCTGACTAGCCCCTCGTGTCTAGCCCTGGGCTGCTTGCCTCCCCTATTCCCTGCCTCCCCCGTCCTCTTGCACTTTTCCTCTTCACTGACTTGGGATCCCTCTCCCTTGTGCTTCTCCTGCCTCTATAAATCAGGATGCTCTGTCTCTTTACCACCTGCCTTCTCAGAACTCTGCCCTCCCCACCTTTCAGTGAGGTCTAAGCCATGACATCATCCTACAGACCTCCTTCCACCTACATTCCATGTCCTCAACTGGATATACAGGCTCCCACGGTGCCTGGGGTGTTGCTGTGCTCTCAGGGGAGCTTGGGGAGATTCTTACCAAACCCAGGAACCATCAACAGCTCTGTGGTTACTCCCTGAGTGCAGGTCCTTACCTGCAGCATCTGTGAAATCATTTCACTTTGCTTTCCCTGCTCTGCTGATGAAGGGATGAGATCTATCTTGTGGGCCACAGACAAGAACTGGCAAGTGGGCAGCTGGCATCTGAGGACAGAAGTACTAAGCCACTGGGAAGATATGGGAGACCTCATTATAAACAGTTCCTGCTTAAGCCAGCTGAGGATGTGTCACAAACCCAGCATCACAGGAGGAGGGTAGCTGAACTGTGGCACATCAAGCTTCCCATCTGCAACTGAGCAAAAGCAGGAGCTTTGGGGTGCAGGTGCAGCTTTGTCCATGGGCCAGGAGCAGGAGAGGTGCTGGGTGTGCCTTGACACAGCTCATGGCCCTTCAGACAGAGCACTGGAATCCCTGTAATTTTTGTCCCGAGTGTTTTGCCTCGTTATGCTGTCTGGTCTTTTTTTCCCCCCCCCCCAGCTGCTGATTCATGGGCACAGTTTGGTTGGGAATGTTCTGTGGCAGTGCTTTCTGTGGGTTAATGGAGATAAAACCAAAAGAACCCTCTTTCTCCCCTTGTCCAAACTTGCCACCTCTCCGTTTCATCATACCCGTTGTCTCTAGAGCCCCTGTACCCTTGCACTGCTGCTCTGCATTTCAAAGGGAATCCCAGTGCACTGGACACCAGAGCAGAATTCCTCACCAAAATCCCCTGCTCACGGTGTTGGGCAGCCAGCTGCTGCAAGCTCCAGGTATTCAGACAAGAAGGAACAAGCTTGATTTTCACAGGAATGTTTGATCAGCCCCTTGCCCTTGACTCTCTCACGTAGCTGCCAGCCTCCCTTCCCAGCTGGAAAAGGGCTGACTGGGCTGCCAGTGCTGCCTGGAGGGCTTCATTAGGAAGGATTCAAAGGCTCCGTGGTGAAAAAGTGGATGATGTGAGGAGTTGTAGCAGGCAGTGAAGGACAGGGAAGCTATTAGCCCAGTTTCAGCAGGAGAGGCAGAGTGAGAGTGGTTCTGCTGCACCAGTCCCTCGTCTTTCCAGCCAAATGCTGTGACCCTGCTGGCCTCTCATGGTCACCCCCATGAGACCAGACCAGGCTGGGCTTGTATGCTGCTTCTCCTGACTACTTTTTAAGTCTCCAACATAAAGATTTCCCAAGTTGGAAGTGGCATAATTTTATTTAATATTCAGAGTTGGTTGGTGGTGGTTATTGTTTTTTATCTTTCCTCCCCACAAATGCATCTTATGGTTCTTTAGCCCAATTGGACCCTTGGCTCCTGCATGGCAGCTTGGAGCCTGCCTGTGCTGGTTCTGAACCAGCTGATTCCAGTTGATAACTCCCTGTCTCATACCTGTGACTGGTTGATCCCTGTCTCCCTCACAGGGTCTCCTGTGAGCTTTCTTTCCTGTCCCCCACCAGCTGCATTTTTCTCAGGAAGGCTGTGGGTGCCGTATCCCAGCACCAACGGCTGCCCTTCCACATCTATTCAATCCTTTCTGAATGGAAGGAGGACCCAAAATGTGTGCAGTGTTTGAGTTGTGAACTCCCCATGGGTTCATACAATGGCATGGTGACGTTTCTCCGTTCCTCTCCCAAACGACTTCCCCAAGCCTGCAGTAGGATTTGGTAGCAGAGTGGGAACCTTACAGCCCTGCAAGGACCTCCCAGATACATTGCCTTCCCTGAGGAGCAGGATGGTGTTGCCCATCTCACAGAGCTGTCTTCTCCTTGGCAGGTGTAAGGAGTGCTCCAGCACGCTGCTCCCGGGGTCATACAGGCCCGGGTCGGAGGCAGGGACTTTTGTTTGCACTCAGCATCGTGGTAAGCTGGCCATGAGCGGAAAGACAGAGAGAAGGCCCAGCCCAGCCCAGCAGTCACCGGAGCTGAGAACTGATCCTGGGGCTGGCATCACGGGTGAGGATTCGCTCCTCGCAGGAGCAGAGCCGGCCAAGGATGACAGCGACCTGGAGACCGTGGCAGAGGGGCCAGCTGGCCCAGCAGAGGAGGACAAGACACCCAGCAAAGCAGAGACAGCGATGCCCCCCGCTCGTGCGGGCAGTGGAGTACCCAGCTCCCAGACTCCCCCCAGACCGCCCCTTCCAAGCAAGCCCTTGGTGCTCACTCAGGACAAAGCCAGCTTGCTGGACAGTCGGCCCAGAGACACGCGGCCCACCCCCGCCCCAAGGAAGGCCACGGATACGTCAGCCCTGTCCCCTCCCACCTCTCACCCTGTGCCCCGACCCAGGTCCGTTGTCCAGGGCGAGAGCTGCGAGGGTGGGCCTGGCATGGTGAACGGTAAGAGCTCAGCAGTGGCAGGGGTCGCCCTCCACCTACCCCACAGGCCAGGCAGCTGGCTGCAGGTTGGATGGGTGGTGTTCCTTCTCTGCCTCTGCATACACCTCAGGCTCAGCCAGTGCCCTCAGTGGCCAGCCATCCCCCTAGCAGGGAGGGCAGCACCAGCTTTCCTGCCTGCCCACTCCCTTCTACTTCTCCGCAGCTCTCCAGAGGGTGCTGCCACTGTGGAGGGAAGGTGGCAGTGCTAGTGCAGTTTGCAGGTTTGGGGACAGAAGGGCATGCATGTCAGTCCTTCAGGTGCAGCTCCTGGGGTGGGGAGAAAAAGGCAAAGGGGGTGTTTAGGGCTGACTGTACTAACTGGGAGAAACGCTGTGAGATCTTCAGAGTGGCAGTAGCCAGCCTCCCAAGGGGAGATGTGGAAGAAGTACCTCATGTTGATTTAACATATTTCTTCGTGTCCTTTTGGTGTTGTGACAGTCTGACCCTGTGTCTTTCTAGGTAGGGTACCTGAAACCAGCCCCCCTGTCCCAAAACCCCGAGGGAGACCCTGCTCCTCCGATCGGTACGTCCTGTTCACAGACCACCTGCAGATCCTATGGCAAGCTGGGGCTGAGGGCATGGCTCAGCTCTGGTCTCTTCTCCCACCTCCAGCAACCCCTGTTCTTAGAAGGATATAGGCTATCAGGTCCCTTACCTGATGGGTGCCAGCCCAGCACAGTTGGACTGATAGTCCCAGGGCCTTTGTCTCTTAGGGTTTTGCAAAGAGTTTGGGAGCTACAGAGCTTTTCTGTGGCACGTGACTGCCAGATGTATTCTGAAATGGCCCTGCTTATGGGTGCTGAGAAGGGAACACTTGTCTGCCCTTTGGAGGGCTTGTCCTGGGAGAGGTCCTGCACAGAGACGTTCTGAGTGCCCAGCTGCGACCTTTTACACTCCTGGGCTTGTAACCAGGAGCCAGCTGGTCTTGGCTCATTCCAGGCTGCTCTTGGGACAGAGGTTGCACACACACCCTGCATTCACAGCAGACAAGGAGTGGGTGTGTGTGACAAGTGATGGCTGCTTTCCCGACAGGCAGTGATTTGCTGTGGCTCGCTGTGGGCTGTGCCCCCAGAGGAGCTGTGGTGCCTCCAGCTGTGGAGTTAGCAAAGAGGAGTCCACCCCCGGGGCACTCTAGATAAGGTGACAAACAGCCTCCCTGAATTGTAGCAGAGGGCAGGTATCTGATCTTGCTACCCTCTATCCACAGCCTGGGGAGCAGAGCTGGGTGTAGGAACAGTGTCAGAGAGGGGAGAATAGCTGTGCCCATACAGCTCAACCTCTACTGCTGCTTAGCAGATGAATGATACAATATTCAGAAACCCAAATGCAGGTCTGGCAGGCAGGTCAGGAAGTCTGTGCTTCCCTCAGGCCCATAGGTTTGCCCACAGAGAATGAGATGCATTGTGTCTAGGGAAGACTAGGGCCACCCTTGGGTGAGAAAGCTGCTTCTGCATGGGAGACATCCTGCTCTATTCATCCTTTCCCCCGAGGGCTAAGTCCCTCTCCTGTGCCTTGTCATCCCAGCTTATCTCTGCTCCCTGGCCACCTCAATCTCTCTCACAGTGCTGGAGCTGCTGCGAGAGCCAAGGACCCGCCATGGATGGCTTTAGTGCAGGCAGAGCCCAAGAAGAAGCCAGCACCTCCTCCTCCACTGGGCAGCAGCCAAGAGACTCCAAGTAGGACTTCAGAGGAGGAGGATGGAGAGGAGGTGAGGAAAGCAAGGATCGAGGAGAGCAGGTCTGATTCCACAGAGCCCAAACCATACAACCCCTTTGAGGAGGAGGATGAGGAGGAAGAGGAGAATGCTGCTACTCAAAAGAGCACGCCTGAGCAGGAGCAGAGTGAGTCTGCTTCCAAGCCTCTCCACCCCTGGTATGGCATCACTCCCACCAGCAGCCCCAAGGCGAAGAAGCGTCCAGCTCCACGAGCCCCCAGCGCTTCCCCACTAGGTGAGCTTCCCCCAGCTCCCTTTCTCCACCACCCCTTTGTGACCCCTTGGAGGGTCCCCCTTCCTCAGCATCTCTGCAGCAGCCTGGCAGCCCAGGCCTTTTTACGCAGTGATGGTTGTGCTGGGACTGTGTCCTCTCTGCCCCCTGGTGCACAGAATTTTCAGGCCAAGGCATTTTGCACTGGTGTCTGTCTTCTCTGAAGACAGACAGACACTGATTCCTTTGCATTTGCCCCTGCCTCCAGTATATGCCACTCTCCCCTTCTGTCTCCTGGCTTCCCCTCTGTCTGGCCCTGAGTTCTCCTTTTCCTTTGCAGCCCACCACCCCATGTCCAGGCTGTCACACTCTGAGCCATCATCCTCCACACCATCTCCAGCCCTCAGCCTCGAGAGCATCAACTCCGAGAGTTCAGCCAAAGTTCTGGGTGACACTGATGAGGCCTCGGTGCCCAAAAGCTCCTCCGAGCCCACTGTCCACACGCCGACAGCCACCAAATCCTCTAGCACTGATATGCCCCTGGCCAGCATCTCCTCCAGTGAGAGCCCAGCTGCCCCAACCAGCCTCTCTGCCAACTCCTCCTCCTCCTCCTCCAGTGAGCTGGCCAGCTTCAGCGGGGAGGCACAGCCCAGCACCCTGCATGCCAGCAGGAGCGTCTCCACCAGCAGCTTAAAGACCAGCCCCAGCCGGCTGCCTCCCAAGCCTCCTGCTGGGGCCAGTCCTACACCCATCCTCTTGGCTTCAGATGGGGGTGCTGGCAGTCCTAAGACTTCCTCCTCGCCCAAGCCACAGCTGAAGGTGAGATGGTGACTCCCCATCCAGATCAGGGGGCTTTTCATCCCCACCCATCTGTGCGTCACAGTGGGAATATGCCCCGAGTTGTCCCTTAGGTGGGTTTGGTGTGTGGCCCTCTGAAAGCAAGCCACAGCCATGTTCTCATTCAACAGTGGCTTTTGCTTGTACTCTGTCTGCCCTGAAAACGGTTGTGTGTTCAGAGCAGATAGGAAGGGAACTGTGAAGTAATTCATCATGCTTGTTGGAGAGAAGCTGGGCAACAGATGCCAAACAGGAGCGTGGCTGGTGTTTGCTCCATGGCTAGGCTGCTGGTGGACACCAGCACTGTGTTCCTTGTCTAGGAGTGTGTGGGGCAGAACAAACCCTAGGGCTGCCTTGTCTGCTGAGTTCCAGCTGTTGGGATGCTATATCCCTTCCTTCCCTGGACCCTCACAAGCCTCTTTCTGTCCCCTGCCTCTCCAGTCTTCCTGCAAAGAGAACCCCTTCAACCGGAAGCCCTCACCTGCCGCCTCCCCCTCCGTAAAGAAGCCTCCCAAGGGCTCCAAGCCAGTGCGTTCTCCTGCACCGGGTCATGGCTTCCCGCTGATCAAACGCAAGGTAAAAATGCCCTCGGGAGCAGGTGTGCAAAAGCCAGCTCTGTACTGCCCCTCGAGGCCATCCCTGTAAGCGAGCAGCAGCTCTGATGCAAGTTTGTGTTCAGGTTTCACAGCTGGCTGTGGCTGGGAAGGATGGTGTCTAGGCTAGACATCATGGATGGCATCACTGTGGGCTCCGTGTGCTCCTGAGTGGGGTGGGGATTTCAGATCCGTGCTTATGTGGAATGTTCTGCTGTCCCCCTGCCTGTTTGTGTTGACCAGACTTGGGGTTACCCCGGAAAACTGGAGGTTGATGGTAATGGAAGTCTGCCTTGTGATTTGGCAGGTGCAGACAGATCAGTACATCCCCGAGGAAGACATCTATGGGGAGATGGATGCCATCGAGCACCAACTAGACCAGTTGGAGCACCGTGGGGTGGCCTTGGAGGAGAAACTTCGCAGTGCTGAGAATGGTATGTGGGGTGGGGTGGGGTGGGGTGGGGTGGGGCAGGAAAGACCCTAGGGCTGCCCCGTGTCCAGTCAAAGAGATAGCAGCAGTGACTTTGCCTCTGAAGATGATGGGGTTGGAAGAGCACAAGGGGCTGTACTGGGCTCCAAGAATGGTCACAGCCATAGCCTGGATATGGAGATGTCCCTAGAGTAGAAATAGGTGGGAGAAGAGATAAAGTCTCTGTAGGGCTCAGGAACAGACTGAGGTTAGGTTGGATCTAGCCCAGTGAGTCTCTCCTGTCTTGGCAGAGCCCAGGTTGCTGCAGGGCTGGGAATGGCTCTCAGTTGTCCCTTTGTTTGGCAGACAGCCCTGAGGACAGCCTGCTGGTGGACTGGTTCAAACTCATCCATGAGAAGCACATGCTGGTGCGCCATGAATCAGAGCTCATCTACATGTGAGTGTGTGTGAGCATGTGGGGAGGTGCTGATGTGACTGTGGGGAGCCCTGTCTCAGCCTCCCTGGAACTGTGCTTCCAGGGGAGACCCTGGCACGGCTGCCTTCCTCAGAGAAGGGAGGGAAAGAGGGCAAGCAGACAAATGTATCCAAACACACTCAAAACTGACCCGCTGCAATCCACCAGAGCCCCTGCAGCATCTCCTGCAGCAAGGCCTTGAGCAGACTGGGCTTGGCCCTGCTGGCGCTCTGCATCCTGGCCTTTTGGCTGTACAGGATAAAATCAGCATCTCAGTGGTTCTTTCCAAGCTCACCTGTACCTTGGGTTGATGTGCTGGTTGCTGGAAGTGTCCCCTTCCCTTGCAGCTTCAAGCAGCAGAACCTGGAGCAGCGGCAGTCAGATGTGGAGTATGAGCTGCGTTGCCTCCTCAACAAGCCAGGTGAAGCATTGCTCAGGGTGCAGGTATCTCCATTTCTCCCCTGGGCTTCATCCCACCTCTGTCTCGGTGGGTTTCAGGCAGAGAGACAGATCTGCTGGGATGCCAGCACAATTGGCTGGCTTGAGAACTGCAGCCCCAGGTCATTGTGTGCCCCAGCCTCGTGCAGGAACATGCTCCTTTAGTCTCCATGGGCTGCTACCTACGGGGCTCTCCCTCTGCAGCAGGGCAGGGTAGCTGGGGATCTCTGCCCCAAAAGCTCTGGATTTCAGAGCTCCTTCAGCCTTTTAATTGCTTGTCCTTTCTCTGGATGTAGAGAAGGACTGGACCGATGAGGACCGAGGGAGGGAGAAGGTGCTGATGCAGGAGCTGGTGACCATCATTGAGCAGAGGAATGCCATTGTCAACTGCCTGGACGAGGACAGGCAGAGGTGAGCAAGGGGTGGGGGAGAGGGTGAAAGCAGAGCCTGTCTGACTCAACACCACTCATCTTGTTGGGTGTCCCAACAAGATGTCCCTGTTGCTGATGTCTTTGCCACGCTTCCCTGTTCTTGTCTCTTTGGATACCTTGTGTGGGAAAGACAAGGCAGCACTTGCAGCATATGGGTTTTATCCTGCTGGTAGCAAATGCTCACAAGACAGTGATGGATCTGCTGCTCCGTGGCTTTGAAGTGGGAGGTTCTCTAGCCCTAAACAATATAGCAGCTGTTCTCAGGGCTGAATTCCTGACCTATATCCCATTCTTTGTTTCAGAGAAGAGGAGGAGGATAAAATGTTGGAAGCCATGATTAAAAGGAAAGGTAAGAAAGAGTCAGGAAGATTTTCATTGCTGACCCCAGCATAAGTAATTCATGAAACTGTGTGGAAGGAGATACTGAATCTCTGTAGACTCTGGAGCCTTTCCTGTAGGGCTGTTAAAATTTGGGCACAGTTGTGCTGCACACTCCTGTTACCACAGGAGGAAGAGTGCATGCAGGGGAGAGGGCTTTGACTCATGGCTCTCATGCTTGCTCCTGTTACTGTGTGTGTGTGACCATCAGTGTCCTGCAGTAACAACCTCCCTTTGCAACCCCAGAATTTCACAAGGAGGCGGAGACCGAGAGCAAGAAGAAAGGCAAATTCAAGCCCATGAAGGTGCTTAAGCTGCTGGGCAATAAGCATGACTCCAAGAGCAAGTCACCCAAGGAGAAAAGCTAGAGCAGGGGTATGCCAGCAGTGGTGAGGATGTGCTGTCTGACTGCCCTGGCCTCCCCACACCTGCCAGGAAGGGGGAGCTTGTCTCCCTCCGCTCCCCTTGCTTCTCCCCCACCTCCTTCCCCAGGCACTGGAGCTGCTCCAGGGAGACACCAGCCCTCTGCCCAGAGCTGGGGAGTCCAACCCAAGCTCTCCCCTTCCGAGGCTGTGGAGGAGCAGTGCCCGACCAGCCCCTCTGCAAAGCCTTGTAACGAGGCGGGGAGAAGATGGATTCACTCCTTGGATTTGTTACCCCAGTGCGTGTTCTTGTTGTTAACTGAAAAGCAAGCCAAGGAGTTTGGTGTTTGTGGGAAAACTTGCACTAATTGCCCCCCACCCCCACCCTGTCCTTTCTCCCCTCTAACTGTGACAGTTCCACGTGCCTCCGACCTCTGCCAGCAGGGGACTGGGCCTTCCTGTCCCTCCCTGCCCACCCACCCTTGTCCCCTTCCTGTCTCGGTTTAAACTTCAGGAAAAAAACTCTGGCATTGGAATCAGGATTCTTTGGGTTTTACTGGCTTAAACCAAAATGTTATGAAAACACTCGTGCATCACAAGGTTTTAGAACCATAGCCAAAAAAATAGCTGGTGCCCTATTTATTCTGAGCTGTCCCCTCCCTTGAGCGCCAGGGCCGGGTGGGCTCTGTTGCAGAGCTGAGAGGACCCAGGGGGTTGTTGTGCAGCTGCTAGGACGGAGCTCGCTCGCCCTTCTCAGGACATCTTATCCCACACTGCTGCTAAATGCTGCTGACTGCTGCCTTCAGGGGGAGGGAGGAACATTCCTTTTCCAGGCAAGGGCAGAAAAGCTCAAGACTGACTCAGTGCTGGGCAGTGGCATTAAGCTTGTGCCCCGGCTCACCAGTGCCACCCCTGAGCTGCTGGGGAGAAAGGTGCCATCACAACTGACCTTTACCCAGCTTCTTTGTATACATTCAAAGTGTGCAGGCATTGGCTGGCTATTTTTTACACCTCCTTTACCAGATGAATTCAAACCCACCCTAAAACTTTTTAACCCCCTTATTTTGGTGTGTGTGTGTGTGTGTGTGTGTGTGTGTGTGTGTACGTTGGAGGAGGGCATGGGGTAGGGGGTGGTGTTCTTCCAGTGATCCCTTCTTCATTCCGTTTCTGTTGCCTGCCTTCTCCTCCAAGGTGAGGAGTTATTTATTGAATTGTTGGATCAGTCTGAATTTAAGAGTTTCATGGGTGTTTGGCTGGTCAGCTGGTCTTCATGACTTCTCCTTAGCCAACTAGACATAACCAGCCCTGAGCCAACTGCTGCAGTCTCTTCTCAAAACCCACCAGGCTTCAGCCAAGTGCTCTGGGAGCAGTGCCTTGCCAGGGGGCTGGGGTAGCATTCTGGAAAGGGAGCCTCGCTTCCCAAAACCCAAGGGACCCAAACCTCTCCTCGATCCCAGTGTGGCCTATGGGGCAAGTTCAGCCCTGAGCTGGTGATGCCACCTCACCCTTGCCATACCCCAGCAGGCTGAGGAGCAATGGTAGGGGAAATCCCAAAGCACAACTTTTCTCCAAGGAGAAACAAATCTACTTCAGAGCCTGCTGTCATGTCACTGTTGCCAAAGGCCATCGGGATCCCTGCAGCCTGACACCCCCTGGCCCAGTGCCCAGTCAGAATTCTGGTCTGTAAATGATACTGTACTAACTCCCTGACTCCCAGCCACCTGAGCAGAAATCAAATAAACATTGGGTTTCAAAACCAATCATATCTTAGGTTCCAATTCCTTTTGTGTGCTCACGCTGTCCCAGGGATGGGGCAGGTTGCTTGGCTTGGGGTAGTGGCTGACAGGGGTACTGCTAAGAAACAGGGGGTGGGATTTTAAGGGAAGTGGGAAGGGCATTTTATGCTGAGATTTAGGCAGGAATAGCAGGGCATCAGGCTCCAGCCTGTGTGTGGCAACACATGTGTGGCATTAGCATCCTACCCTCATGAGAAACCTCCACCACTAGGTGCATAGAGAGGAGTGACACTTTTATTGGTGGACTCCTGTACTGTCTGATGACACTGCACAGACAAAAGGAGGCTCTGCTCTCTCATGTTCTGATAGACACTGCTGTGTATTTTCATCTCATTCATGTCACTTGTGATCATGTCACAAGATCCAGTGCATGGGTAGGATTTTGCAGCAGCTTTCTTCCATCACCAGTTTTGTACTGATGGTTCCTGTCTTCTTGCTTCAGGCAAGAGGTGGTGCTGCCCCCTCATCAGGTACAGGCACAGACCAGCCCCTGAGACTCAGACACCCAGAGGCTGGGAAGAGGTGGGAACAAACTGCACTGGTGTTTTTCTCTTGGCCTAGTCGTGGGGATCAGATTTGTTACCACCATGGAAATCTTTTGTCATGATCTCTCTCATTTCTTCACTTCTCTTCTTGTCAATGATCTCCATCTCACGGATCTTCTGCAAAGCATAAAGGGGAAGGGCTGAGCAGGGAGAAAGCTGGTAGCTTTAGTTTCTTCTTTTGCCAGCCCTGAGAACATGGGTTCTGTGTGTACACACAGCCAGAGCTGCTGGGACCCTCACGTACCTGGGAGATCTCAGTGAGAATAATGCTTTGATACTTCTTGCCATGTCCTAGAGCCTCCATCTCTGCCAGGAATTCCCTCCTCTCCTGAACTTCATTCACCACTGATGGATAAGAGAAAACACTGTAGAAACAGGATTCGACCAAAAGGCAAGAAAAAACATGCTGCTGTCTGCATGTGAACCCAAGTTTCCAAGCTCTGCTTGAACAGCAATCCCAGCAGGGGAAGGGTGATGTCTGCTGGAACACCCTTCTTGACCATGGCATCAAAATACCTCTGTAGTCCCTTATGCAATGGGAAATGTTACCCCTGTCCACCTTCTTACTGCTCCCCATCTTGCAACCTTGTCCTGCCCTGGCTAGTGAAGGGCTGGCTGGGGTGGAGACAGACATTGAATAGCCAAGCACTGACAGGGATTAGGCAGGGTTTTTCCACCCTAGAATACGCTGCAGGCCAAAGTCCATCACTGCTTAAAACCCTGCTCGACATTTCAGCTTTGCTAGTGCCACTGCTCTCATCTTGGAGTGCAAGCAGAGCCCAGACACGGGCAGGCTGGCAAGCATCCCAGCCTATGCTGAGTTAATGCTGGCTGGAAAAAGGACACAGTACCTGGGCTCCCTGCCCTGGTCACCCCACACATCCCGAGGGAAGTCCCCTGCCAGCACAGCTCCTTTTGTGCAGGCAGCCCAGGGAGCTTGGATCTGCCAGGGAGCCTCTGTGGAATAAGCTCTGTGAGGAGGGCTGATTACAGCCTCACAGCAGCAAGTGGCTTTCTCATGGAAACTGGGTTTGTGCCTCCTCCTTCCACAATGGGTTTCAGGTCCCAGGCAATGGGGCTGCCCCTCCAGCCCTGGGAGGGAGCTGCCTTCCCAGGCTTCCCACCTGCCTCCCTCCAGGGAACATAAACACCTACGTTCTTCAAACCGGTCAGGCTCAGGTGCCTCCTCTCCCTTTGTCTGAGCCAGCCTCTGCTTCACCTTGTGCTCCACCACATCCTTCCCAGTTGCTAAGATGTTTTGAAGCCTTCGCTTCTCCTTTTCCAAATCTCCTGTGAACGCCAAGGGGAAAAAAACCCCAAAAATTATTATCAGTCCATCTCACCACGGAGCAGCCTGGCCACAGTTTCCCTGTTTAGTGAGGCCAGAGACAGCTGTTAACAACAGCCCATCCTCGGGCTAAACTGCCCTGCACAGGCCTCAAGAGACAACCAAACTGATGCTAGAGGCTTGAGCCACGTGCACAAGCCAGAGAACGACTCAGCACTCCCTTCTGACCCACAGCTTATGGAGCCCCTGTCACCCCCAGCCCAGTGCACCGAAGTCAGCAAGGACTGATGGTAGATGTTCCCTCAGAGATACAAGTTGAGAGCATCTCTGAAGGCAGTAAACACGAGGCTGAAGAGCAATTAAGACACTTGCTGCTGCTGCTGCTGAGATTGCAGGCAGGGGATGGGTGGAAGGAGAGGAGAGGGACCGGCAGAGGCGTCAGAAGAGGGTGGCACCGTTTCTTTATCAGTGCCGTTCTCCAACTTACGCCTTGCCCGGGGCTTGAATTTCTCCCGGGTGTAGGCATCTCCTGCCCGGCAGGCCTCGGCTGGGCGCAGCTGTGGCTTGGCCAAAAGCCTGCTGGGCAGGCTGGCCGGGCGGGAGAAGGCAGGCACTGCAGCTGCTGGCTTTCTGCTGGAGGTGGGGCGGCACTGGAGGGGCAGGGTCTCTCCTCCTGGACAACAAACCAAGAACAGACAAGAGAGGAGGCTGGCTGGAAGAGCCCAGCTGCTGCACAGTGCAGCAGAGAGGAGCATCACTCACGTTCCACACAGTGCATCAGGTATCGCCTCTGGAAACACGGCAGCTGCGACTCCTCCATCATGGCTGGAAAACATGGCACAGGGGTGACGATGGTAGCCCAAGGGGGCTCCACACCTCCCTTCTGGCCACATCTGGGGAAGATGCAGGTTAGACCAAGTCACCCAGGAACAGATCCAGGGGGGTCTGGAATGTCTCCAGAGCAGGAGACTCCACAACCTCCCTGGG